>MJUT01053388.1:21661-35237 GCA_002080005.1 Gigantidas platifrons
TTAGAAATCGACCAATCAGAAACAAGAATTTCCTGTGGCGGCCATGTTTGTTAACAAACCGGGACGTAATTAGCAATTTTTATTGAGGATCTTACATAGCTGCTTCCTACCAAGTTTCAGTTCATTTGGCTCAGGAGTTTCAGAATTCAGAGGAGAAAATTAAAATGTTAAAAGTTTACAGATTGACGACAACGGACGGTGAGCTAACTAGGTGACGAAATAGTTTCTCCCTCCTTAGCATTTATTATAAATACAAACACAGAAACAATTTGTTTTCGTGATAAATTTTAAATACTAGTAGCAAGAATTACTCACTTTAATTTTTACATTTTTAGACTAATGATGTAAAAATATCGATGCAATTGCATGTTATTTTCAAGAAATCAAGTAGGATGGGTTTTGTGTGAACGGTATCCTTGCCCGGAATTTTAACTGTACAGAAGTGTTTGCAAAATTGACGGGTTTCCACGCAATGAATGTATGCTAACTATGAAGTCTGATATGTGGGCCCTTCGGTGAACTACTTGGTTTTGTTAGTTTTCCTTTTTTTCTAAATTGTACAACTGCATAAACCTACCTCGAGGCGACGTTCGCGATGTTCAAGTATCCGTCCATGTGACGTAAGCAAACCACCCGTGATACAGAGGATGTGGACATATACATGAAAAATGCAAATACAATTCCCAAATGGATAAAACAGATATTTGCCTCTGAATGTAATCTTGAAAATGAGAAGGCAATCCATGAGAGACATAATTTTAGACTTACAAGTAAGTTTCAAGCAGTCGGTAATATATGTACACATGGTGGGTCCGTCGTGGTCGTGATCGTATGGTAGTTGTGGATTTACAACTACCTATGCAATCAGTGCATATCACTAATAACGTTATGAGTTCGAATCCCGATCATGGCGAGGTGTACTCGACACAAGATTATGTGATAAAGTATATACTATTTTTCCACAATAACTGCAATATTGTTGAAAGTGGCGTTAAACACCATAGCCCCCTCTCAATCACTGAAAGAAACATCGTCTAGCACATTCCTGCAGCACAAAAAATGATATGTGCGCAATATCAGACGATGCTAGCAACCAGTCGCTTCAGGCGGTGCGGGACATTTGCGCAAACTATTTATAGGCCATTTGCACAAAGTTTTATCCGTTATTCTATTTTAAAAAGTTTATGTTTACCTCTTCCGTTCGCTAGGTAATATTGTCCTTTGCTCACCACGGTGAAGTGGAAGTAGGATTTTACACGTTAAATCTTAAAAGTATATTCATTTTAAAATAAAGTTTATAGAACATTAAAAGCACTATTTACAGTTTCTGGTTTCTATAAAAGTTACAAATCCGTTCTTGCAGCAAATTTGTAGCCCAGGCTGCAAACATATGAAGCTCTGGAGACGGTTCCTGTGATGTATTTTTCAAATTGATCTGTAGAAAACTCTACCGGCTCATGTTGATCTTTTAATATCCCCTTGAACTTTAAGCTGATACTTGTAAAGAACCCCATTGGAAATAAGCTGAATGGCTTTCATGGGCTATCCTTGTTATGAACATTTTCAGCAGTTAAAATGAGTAGATTGAAGTTTCTGTTAATGATGGCAGTTTTATGTTTTACTTTTAAATTAATGAGAAATGTTTAAACACTTGGGTATGATGTTGAAATTTTTAAACATAAATATATTTTACCTTTTTACCTTTTTACTTTGTCAACTTCACTCCGTCTAACCAATGCCTGCGTATCTAAAGAGCGTAGTTTTACATACGTCGTTGACTGAATATTCCTGATAACATCCAAGAAGAAAAAAATGTTGGGATGGCGAGCATACACCTGTCCGTTGTAGTGCGAGTGAAACGATTCTGTGCCATTATTTGTACGCTTAGCATTATTTTCTGGAGGTGATGACCATAACGAAGGTGGAAAAGTACTGGTGGGTGTTACAAACTCCTCTAAGATGTAATCAGAAAATGTCATGCAAGTCTCGGCATCTGGGTGTGTCTTTTTACGGAAGCAGGTCAAATCGGCCCAAAGCAAAATCGGCCCCAAGTCAAATCGGCCCCAAGTTAAATCGGCCCCAGATCAAATCATTGTATTATCATGTTTTTTTATTCAATTTTTAATATTTAAAACTTTACTCTTTTCAAAATTGATACTATTTTAGCATTTGATGAGTGATTCATTAAAAAAGAGGTTATTTACGCACTTGTACAGCATTTTAGTCATTTCATATACACTATTGCGTTGGTACAAAAAAACAACCTTTTTACTGTTCTTGTTTGGTTTTTTTTTTGTAAATTTTGCAAGTTGCTTTAACAGCACATATCACGTCGTATCGGCGTTTTTCAATAGTTTTGTAAAAAAAATTGATAGCCATTTTTTATTTATTTTTATTCTATTTCTAGTTTACAGCCGCAAAGTTTTATTTCTAAAAGCATATACATAACTAGGTCGTAAATTTTACCTTTCTAGTTACATCATGACTTGTTGGCAACTACTTGTTTTTGACGCATAATAACTGGTATTCTTTTAGAAAAAAAATCTGTCATTACCATTCGTGCAATTTTCTAGACTGCATGCTGAACATAACCTAGTTCAAAATACCATTGGTACATTAATATCCTTTTATTTGTCTTTGTTTGTTTGTTTCTTTTTTTATTTTTTTTGGGCCGATTTGACTTGGGGCCGATTTGACAGGGGCCGATTTAACTGTGGCCGATTTGACTTGGGGCCGATTTGACTTGAAAACTCCTTTTACCACCGAACGCCTAAACATTACCACAGAACACCAATATACACTTTTCAATAATCACCGAACACCTTCAGTGTAATAATATACATATTTAAGTACTAAATCGATATTTTGGTCAGTGTAAATGTTTTAATAACGAAGTTAGTGACCAGTTTATTACCACCGAACACAATAAATTTACCAACGGACACATTCAGAAAACATTAAACGGAAATACCTCATTGAAGTCGTGATGAGTGTAATTTATTGAAATTGTTGACACTTTTATGGCGCCGATAAGTATAACCTAAAGAGATAGCAATTTGATCATTTTTAAAAATGAATTGAATATAGATCAGTGCGATGTGCTTTGTATTCAATTCAATATTTTATTTAAGTCTCATTTCTCAATTACAGGTCATAATACACAAATAAAACAATCATACAACAATAAATTAGAGAGCCATTCCTTACAGAATTATAAGAGACTATAATTAAAACAGTATCTATAGCACAAATATATAAAACAATCTTATATCAAGATATTACATATATACATACAAAATCAACATTATCTACAATATAAAACATTTCTTCTTTCATTTAAGATTAAATTACAGGTTTTGGCGCATATCCTTATCATAGTAAAATCTGAGAATATAAACAATAGTTTCTGATTATCATTAAAAGACAAAAAAATTCCATTAAAAGTACAAGCAATATTAAATAAATGATATCTAAAAGTACTATAAAGGGGACACCGTAATAAAACATGAGCTTCGTCCTCAACTTCACCCGAACACACACTACACATTTGCTCATTTAACCTTAAATTATCATACCTCCCAGTCTCGATTCTAAGGGGAGCTACTCCACATCGGAATTTAGCGAAAGCGCTTTTGTGAGTAAAAGGGTGAGGGATTTTACAATAATTTTCCGTCTCAAATCTATCTTTAAATAATCTATAAGTACGTAGTTTATTCCCACCCCTACCAGATCTAGAAATGTCAGCATTCAAACTGTCGCGCCACTTACTTACATGTACAAATAACATTTTAGTATAATTAGTAACATTGTATTGAGAAAACACTCAGACACACTTAGCTAAAACGGTATTAACAACAAAACGTGTATCCAAAGAATCAACAATATCACCAAAATTACCAACATTAACCTCACAGAAGGTTTTCTTTATTTTAAAATTCCAATTTTGTACACACTTATTACTTATACTAATACAGTCAACCCAAACAAACACTTTTCTATTCAGTCGACCCGAACTCATATTGTTTAATCTACACCATAAATTAATTACAGCTTTCCACTGTTTGTTAAAAATAGGTTCCCAGCCCATATCACCTGAAACAGCATTGTTAGGTGTGTATTTGCCTACCCCCAGAAAAAAACAGCATGCTCTATTTTGTATAGCATTGATGCAAGAGTAATTTCTGGTTCCCCAGATACTTGCACCATACTCAACGATAGAGCTTACCATACTGTCATATAATTTCGTAAAAACACCATGTGATACACCACCTAAAATTTTACATTTAGCTATAACTAAGCCTAACGCTCTATTAGCTGATAATGCTACAGATTTAGCTGTAATAGTATAGTCTAAAAACTCATTTAAAACCAGGCCTAAATATTTATAATCACTACAATATTGTATACAATCATCACTGTAATCATTGTAATAATGGAATTGTTTACAAGTTTGTCACCGAAAGGGATCACCGAAAACTTCCCTATTAGCAGAGAAAGCAAAAACAATGCCTATGTAGTGTATTATATATTTTATGTTACACACATATATTATAGTCCGTTTGATTTCTATAAACCAAGAACCTAGAGAAAAAAATTCTTAAAAATCCAGTTTTCAAATCCACAATTTTTTTTCTAGATATGATGTATACGAACTCTGACAATTAATTAAACAAATTTGTGTCCATTATTAAAAAAGTTACCCATTAGGTCTCTATGTCAATTATATTTTCTGAAGAATAAAAATGTGCATGGAGTGAGTACAAATAGTGTAAGAGCCCAACCATCAAACCAAAATAACAGACATGTGCTTCAGCTTTCAATGTATATTTCATTACACCATGTGACATAGGATATTTAAATATTAAAAGGCTACTCATCAACTAACCATTAAGGTACATGGTACAGTCTGTTATTTGTACTCACTCCAGCCAGATTTTACACTTCAGAAAATATAATTAACATAGAGACCTAATGCATAACTTTTTAATAATTGACCATAAATTTTGAAATTAATTTTCAGAGTTCGTATATATCATATATTAATATACATCTAGAAATAAAATTATTGATTTGAAAACTGGATTCTTAAGAATGTTTTCCTGTAGGTTTAATAGAAGTCAAACGGACTATAAATTTATGTACACTTTAAATAAATTATATGAAAACATTACATGTATATATGATTTCAAAAAAAGTTGATGAATAGACATGCAAAATATCAGTAGCCTAAGTCAAACAATAAGAAAGTTGTAGATTGTGAGAGTGTGGTATGCTACTTTGTTGAAGACAAAGAAAAAGAATGAAAAATCAATTGAAAACAAAAGCACGGTCTATAGTGACGCTAATATATAAAATGGCCAAATCTCGAAAAGTACTTTAGATATTTTATATATTAGCCTCACTATACACCATGCTTTTGTTTTCAATAGATAACGGAAAGAAAGTGACAGGATAAAAAGTCACAAATTTGATAGGAAAATAAGTCACAGGAAAAAAAGTCACAAGAAAAAAAGTCACAGGAAAAAAGGTAACAATTATAATTTGTGAAAAGTCACAATTATAATTTGTGAAAAAGTCACAGTTTAATTATACAGTCCGACAAAAGTTAAGCACCACCTGACTTGTTTCAATAATATCTTTTCTAATAATGAACTTATTTCAAATCGGTTTCCTGTTTTCTCTACCTATGCACACATACACGTACTTATTTACCTGTGAAACAGGTTATTGATCGATTCTTATTTATGTGTATATGGCAGGGTGTGTAAAGTGCCACGTGTACTTTTAAACATTTATGTTTGCGAACGAAAGCTGATTTTTTTGTGTAGAGTTTTAAGTTTCATTTTCTAATGGTTTGGTATGGTGCGGCGAAAATTAACCATACCAGAAAGGTGGCAAGCTGTTGGCATGCATAACGGTGGTTTTAGCCATAGAAGGGTGGCAGATCACTTCAGGGTTAACCATTCCATCATTGTACGACTGATGCAGCGTTTTCGTCAAACGGGGAATGTTACTGACCGTCCACGTGCAGGTAGACCTCGCAAAACGACGCCGGGAGAGGACCGGCTCATATCCAGACGGGCGCGGCAACGGCCGTTCAACACAGCTGGTGCACTTCGTGGTAAGTTAGCACTTGGAGGCCACATTAGCACACGCACTGTAATCAGAGGCTTCCACCATCAGGGAATGCGAGCGCGACGACCCATAGGACGTCCACAGTTGACATTACGGCATCGCCATGCTCGATTTGACTGGTCACATGATC
This sequence comes from Gigantidas platifrons, assembly GCA_002080005.1. Taxonomy (NCBI): domain Eukaryota; kingdom Metazoa; phylum Mollusca; class Bivalvia; order Mytilida; family Modiolidae; genus Gigantidas; species Gigantidas platifrons. Next base: position 27,927 of record MJUT01053388.1, read on the forward strand.
AATTGGGATGGACTATTCGCACATGGAGACGGGTCCACTGGTCTGATGAAAGTCGTTTTTTGCTACGCCATACCGACGGTCGTGCAAGGGTTTGGCGCCAACGAAACACTTCATTTCAGGACAACCACATTTTGGGCACAACTTCTTTTGGGGGTAGGGGGTGTAACTGTCTGGGGTTGTTTTTCCTTTGACTGTAAGTTGGACTTGTTCGCTCTTGATGGTAATCTGACAGGCCAAAAATACCGTGACAATGGGCTCGCATCACGCGTAGTCCCCCATTTCAACAATCTTGCGTTGGCTGACAGGCCAATGTTCATGGACGACAACGCTAGGCCACATAGAACCCGAATTGTACAACATATTTTACAGCAAGAGGCTGTTCAGACAATTCCATGGCCTGCGATGTCGCCAGACATGAACCCTATAGAGCATGTATGGGACTTTATTGGCCGAAAAATTAACCAACGCAATCCAAAATGTCAAAATATTGACGAATTAAGAACTGCTATCTTACAGAAGTGACAACAGTTCCCCAAGAACGGCTTAGGCGTCTTGTGCGAAGCATAACGAGGCGTGTTACAGAACTTCACAATAAACGCGGTGGATATACTCGTTATTGATATTTATGCCTTACACATACGCACAATAGATGCATTTAAAAGTTCTTAAAATCTGAAGACTCTGCATTTTAATGCAATGTTAAAAGCTTCCATCAAAGACAAACTGGTTTTACGTTTTTCCAGCGCCAGTTTTGAACCCCATTTTTGCCACGTCATAATCACGTCTTTCAGGAAGATAAATACTTCGTAGACTGGTAATTTTAGAGCCCTTGGTGTAGTCCTTTAAGAAGTGTAAGAAAAATGGTGATATATATTTTATTGTTTTAACAGTATTGATGTAAAAAAATATATTGATAAAAATATAGGGTGGTGCTTAACTTTTGTCGGAGTGTATATAATGTGTGTCACATTTTTAAGTAAAAAAGTAATAATTTATATTTAATATTTAAATGTGATGGTGAAGAAAATTTAAAATATATTTTGTGTAAGAATTCTATACAATTTTCTAGTACTTATTATACATAGTTGAGGTGACTACAAGATGATTTCCATGGTTGTTATGATAGAGAGGGTAAATGTTTTCCCTTATATGAGAACATTTAACGAAACCATACTTTTCCTCAAATTTCATGTATCATCGACAAGAGTTTTACCACAGATATATTCCACTGGTCGTAAATACTTCCCGGTCATTTTATCATTCATGACTTATCACCGGTTTTGTAACTAGATCAACACGACGGGTGCCACTATTGGAGCAGGAACTACTTACCCTTCTGGAGCACCAGAGTTCACCACTGGTTTTTAGTGGGGTTCGTGTTACTAGATCTTTAGTTTTATGTGTATGTTTTGTAGATCATTGTTCGTCTTTTTGTACTTTTTTTCTTTTGGCTATTGTGTTGTCTGTTTTTCTTCAATTTACGGATTCTGATTACCCCTTTGGTATCTTCAAACTCTTCTTAACTATATAGAATAGTCTACTTACTCTTCGCGAGCACCTGAGTTCTCCCGCGGTTCTTTGTGGGATCCATGTTGTGTTTTATTTTTCTGTGTCATTTTGTGTTTTATTTTTCTGTGTTATTTTGTGTTTTATTTTTCTGTGTTATTTTGTATTTTATTTTTCTGTTTTATTTTGTGTTTTATTTTTCTGTGTTATTTTGTGTTTTAGCTGTACAAGGAGTTCGAAGATACCAAAGGGGTAATCAGAATCCGTATATCGAAGAACAGACAACACAATGGCCAAAAGAAAAAGTACAACATGACAAACAGCGATCTACAAAAATACACATAAAGCTAAATATCGAGTAACACCAACCCGTCTGAAAACCGGGGGTCAACTCAGGTGCTCCGGAAGGGTAGGCAGCTCCTGTTCCACAAGTGGCACACGTCGTGTTAATCTAGTTACAAACCCGTTGATACGTCATGAATGAGAAAAGGACCGGAAATATGGCGTCAAATACAACAGTTAGCAACTGTATCAAACAAGACGTTCGGGACGCACTTGTCCTCAACATGTGTAATAAGATGTAGTGTACTTTTCCTTCTTTTCAGAATTAAGATTTTGTAAGACAGGACTGTATAGAATACAAACATTTGTCATTAACGTTGACATTTTGTGGAAAAACATGTATTAATCTAACGTTGCACGTCTTCCATGGTATGGGTACTGGATAACCCTGAATTGTTAGCATGACCAAAGTGGCAAATATGACCATTTGAGAGAGGGGGTTGTCACATTATAACATGGAAAGTCAGACAATGAACCATATATAGTGGGTAGCATTTTTGGAGAATATCATGCTCTCTGTACGTTAAAGACCTCTATTGTAGATTTTGGAAAAGAGAAGGAGTATTGTAGCCTCTACAAAGGTCAACACTTTTGGTTCTTACGCAAATCCCCATACCTGCCCTGTTCTACACCGTGGCCCATAGCTTTTATTGATGAACAAACCATCGACAACAAGTCGCTGACAAATGTTTGTCACATAAAATTTGCATCGAGTACACCTAGACATTCTTCGAATCGAGTTATCTTTAACTGTGGTTATAGGCATTGATTGACCAAGTAAATTAAACAACCATACAAAAGAAATTGCTGCTTTCTGTTTAATAATAAATAGCAAATAAGAAAAATATGTGAGATATTATAAAATACAAAGTAAGTACAATATTTTTTTTTTACATTTTTACACGAGTTATATCCCTTCCGATGGACAAAATGGTAACCGATCTAGCAAGAGTAATGACTTTCAATATAATGTTCTACTAATTTGTGGTAACAGATCTAACAAGAGTAATGACTTTCAATATATTGTTCTACTAATTTGTGGATATTTAAAACTTGTTTGAAACGAGGCTATTTTTATAGCAAAGAGAAAATTCACAAGTTGTTACAACATGGCATTTAAATTTTCAATAGATTATCGGAGGAATTATGTAATTTTCATAGACCTTTAGATTGTCCACATTAAGGGGAAATAACTCCTGTGATATGTACATGTATAATTCTAGAAGTCGAAAATGTGGAAATGGTCTATATGAAGTACATACCAAAAATAGTTATTAGAAAAATATATATTTAAATTAGAAAAATATAGTTTTAAATTAGAAAAATATAGTTTTAAATTAGAAAAATGTAGTTTTAAATTAGAAAAAATATAGTTTTAATTAGAAAAAATAGAGTTTTAAGCTATGTATGACTGGATTATAAAATAGACGAACAAAAATGTCAGATCAATTTAGTGCATCACCAAGTAATGATGTTTGGTGGTTGTTCTTTGTCTTTCAATCCATATGTGGTTCTTTATCCTATCATCAAAGTCAAGGCATACCTAAGATATAAAAAAGTGAATAATATATTATAAAACGTTTCGAATCTGCAAATTTTAAAACATATACATGGATTTACAACATGTATGTGCGTGTGTGTTTGTCGGTGGGAGGTGATTGTTCGTTTTGATGATAATGGTGGAATTGGTGTATGCTTTGTAGTTCGTTGTTTGTCCTTTTGTATTTTTCTTTTGGCCATTTTGTTTTCTGTTTTCTACTTCAATATATGGATTATGATTATTCCTTTAGTATCTTCAAACTCTTCTTGCCCATCACTGTTCACATAATGAAGTAATTTTATTACATTTGTTTATTAATTATGGTGATATTAAAGATATCTTAAGATTTATAATGTCAGTTCTATTGAAGACAGCCGATAGTTTCTATCATCACTTAAATATAAGATAGGCACATTTATATTATAAGACATAATAAGGAAACAACAATTAACTTTGAACCAATATTCCAATCGCCAATTTGGCAAATCTAATAATTACATTATTTAGGAAATTTTATGCTTTCATTTGTCCAAACTGAAATGTGCATTTAGTTTTTCTGGTGGTAGTCACTTTGTGTATTTTATACTTAAACCGAACATAAGCTGAGAGCTGTTTTCTGATTGATCAATATAATTTTACTATCATAAATATGATTGGATGGTTATATATGAGTCACAGGTTAACTACAGTGATCTCATAGAGGATGCAATTAGATGTTTGTATATCGACAAAATAGATACAGCATAAATCTAATTGTAACATAAATACGCATTTTTCCTTTGATGTTTTTATGCAGTAATAAACTTTAAAATAGTGAACTTTTACAAACCATGGTCTAACATGACGATATTGATGTTATTCCATGATTTTGACGTCATAGGATCTGTTATTCCATGTTTTTGACGTCATATGATCTGTTATTCCATGATTTTGACGTCATAAATCTGTCAATCATGTAATTTCTGTTACAAATCATATATACCATGGATCTTACTCATGAACTTATTTAAACCAACTCATCCTTCGGATTCGTAACATCCATGGTATATATAATACTTAAAATAGATTGTCATTTAAGCCTCTTACAAACTACAGTGAAACCTGACTATACCGACCACTGTATAAAGCGAACTTTAAAAGCACCATTATCAGAACTCTCAATTATTTCAACCTGCATAAACCGAACAGCGTCTATTCCGAATCCAAAAGCTAGTCCAAGGAGGTTCTGTTTAGATAGGTTTCATATTTGTAATAAGAGAACAGATTTAATCCCTTGTATAATAATAAGAGAGTAAGAAACGCCTATGCTTAACCATATGAGAAACGCTCATGTTTAACTATGTGACGATTACATTGATTTTTAATGATTTACCCGCATCTTCTGTTTCAGCAAACATTCTTTCGTGGATGTTCTTCAAGGTCTGTGCATTTCTTGCCGCTCTCGCTGCAGGTGCTCCTTCATTTAACATGTGCACAAACTGTTCCTTGTTGACATCTCTAATATATCTTCTTTGTCCGTTACCAAGATCTTGCTGTAGCTGTACGAATTTATTATTTAAATCCCTTTTCAGTCTCAACCCATCTACAGTGTCTGTTTTCACAATACCCCTACCGTCATGTGGCCAAAATTTACTTTCAACGAGCGTCAACACGACGACCATTAAAAAGGCAAAAATAGCAATCTTCATCTATGAATAGAAACATTGTAACTTTACATTAAAAATAGTTTAATGAAGTGTTACTCGATCTTTAGTTTTATGTGTATGTTTTGTAGATCATTGTTTGTCCTTTTGTACTTTTTTCTTTTGACTATTGTGTTGTCTGCTCTTCTTCGGTTTATTGATTCTGGTTACCCCTTTGGTATCTTCAAACTCTTACTGCTGTCAACTATGACTCAGTTAATTTCGAAGTACCCACGAAGTGTTGTGTGGGTCTGTTGCTCAAGCTTCGGTGCTTTTCCCGAATCCTCCGGTTTCCCCCACCATTGGTGGCACCAATAAATCTGACCACCACGATATAGCTGAAATATTGTTGAAAATGGCATCAAACAAACAAACATATTATACTTAATTCACCTCTTTTGTATTTTCTTACTTTTCTCAGTTGTGGGTTATGAATGTTTAATGCCACTATCGAGTACATCGCTCTAAAGGCTAAAACCACGAGTCGAGCATTCAGTTATAATTTATTTATCAAATTGTTATCATGAATTTGGAGAAAATTCGCCTTAAAACATTCTTCATGTCATTAAAAACCGCATCGGTAGTGTAATGGTTAGCGTGCTCGCCTCGTGTGAAGCCCAGGTCAATCGAATCATATATTTCAATACACAGAAACATCAGACATAAAGTATTGCATTTGATTTTTTCTATTACACAAGTAATTCTATATTTGGAACGAAAACGGCAAAGTGCATTATGAATTTAATTTAAAATGATACACTCTTCTCTTGAATATACGATTAGATCAGATAACCATTTTTTACCTATCATATATGCAGGGGTCCAACAAGGGGTAAAATCATATATGTACAATTAATACAGGATGATCAAATAAAAGAAAATATACATATATTGCTGTTGTGGGGATCTCATTATCAAGAGGGAAGAGTTGAATTTCCCATTGATCGTTTTAACCCTGCCACATGTTGTACACGTCCTTAGCCGCACCTGGATTTTCAACGAAAGATGTGAACGCCACGTTGAGTCAGTTAAGTATTCTGTCAGTTGCGTACAGATGACAAAAGAAGGCATTGACAGTTAGATTTTGGTATAAAGTGGACCATTTTTCCCTATTAAAGCTTAATACACTTAGTCCATAATGCACTGTCATAGATCAGACATATAATTTGGTTTATACTCCCGTCCAGCTCAGTGTATGAAAGCTTAAGACACTTAGTGCACATAATACTATAATAAATCATACATATAATTTAGTTTATACTCCCGTGCCAGCGGCGTAGCCAGCTGGCGAATGAAGTGTAGGCGAGGGGGTCTGGGGGGGCTGTATAAAGCCCCCCAACAGGTCCAGGGCTGGCACTGGGGGGGGGTCAGTGCGGTAGAGTCCCCTGAAGCTGACGACTTTTCAGCATTCTAGGTTTGTTTTGATTAGTCAAAATGGTCTGTATTTTTGTTAAAACTAGAAACCAAGTTATAAACTCAAACAAGCAAATGCTTCCACAGTGCACTGATACCACTCTAGCGCTATCATTTTCAATTTTTAGTGAACCATGAATATAGGAAAATTAGGAAGACCACATTATAAGGAACATGTGTACTACATGCAAGTTTCAAGTTCATGTGACAACAACTTTAACCTCAACTATTTTCATAAAAAAAACTTAGGACAGACGGGCAAATCAACAGACGCAAGGACCAAAAACATACTCCCCCTCCGCTATTGTAAGCGTAGCACAAAAGTAAAAATAATGTGATTGCAAAGCGATTTACTCTTACTCAAACATCAACACAGTACAAAGGAAAATACCTTTACCAAAACCTTATCGGAGTTCGACTTCGAGTAATTGTGGTATTAGCCGGTTGAGGTTTCATGAAAATGGATTTGTCCGGTTTATGATTTCAAGTTTGCTTTTCACGCTTGAACCGGCCAATACCAAAATTATGTCGAACTCAGCTTACCAGGGGTGATCATGCACAGTCAAATTATGGTGGACGGATGTATATTCAGGAGGACGAGAACCCGGAATCAGATATGAATGTCATGTGTTTGTACTACACCAACACGCTGAGTCGCGTGTGTAGCGGAGAAACAGCAATTTTTACCAATTTTCAAGTTAAAGTCTTTTGCTTGACCCGACCGGGGTACGAACCCGCGTAATACCACACTCGAGGGCGAGGTGAGCACGCTAATTATAACCATTACAATACATATAATATTTCCAGATATGGTGTTCATCACGGGTG
>MJUT01053388.1:44975-56320 GCA_002080005.1 Gigantidas platifrons
CTTTCAATATAATGTTCTGCTAATTTGTGGTAACAGATCTAACAAGAGTAATGACTTTCAATATAATGTTCTCCTAATTTGTGGATATTTAAAACTTGTTTAAAACGAGGTTATTTTTATAGCAAAAAGTTTTTTTTGTAATTTGTATATTTTTCCAAGAACAGATTTATACATACACAATGTTTCAGTGCACAAAAGTTACGATGTCACAAAGTTGATCTTCATACCTTTTGAAATTCAAAAGTTAGCATTTTAAGTTATGCATATATTTTAATATTACAGATAAATTCACAAGTTGTTAAACATGGCATTTAAATTTTCAATAGATTATGGGAGGAAGTATGTTATTTTCATAGACCTAAGGCTTAGAATGAAACCCTTTTGTCCACACTAAGGGGAAATAACTCCTGTCATATGTATAATTCTAGAAGTCGAAAATGTGAAAATGGTCTATATGAAGTATATACCAAAAATAGTTATTATAAAAATATATATTTAGATTAGAAAATGTGGAAATTGTCCATATGAAGTACATACCAAAAATAGTCATTAGAAAAATATATACATTGTACTTAAATTAGAAAGATATAGTTTTAAATTAGAAAAATATAGTTTTAAATCAGACAAATGTAGTTTTAAATTAGAACAACATATAGTTTTAAATTAGAAAAAATATAGTTTTAATCTATATATGACTGGATTATGAAATAGACCAACACAAATGTCAGATCAATTTAGTGCATCACCAAGTAATGGTGGCTGTTCTTTGTCCTTCAATCCATATCTGGTTCTTTATCCTATCATCAAAGTCAAGGCTTACCTAAGATATAAAAAAAAGTTAATAAGATATTATAAAAAGTTTCGAATTTGCCACTTTTAAAACATATACATAAATTTACAACTTGTTGTTTGCGCGTGTGCTTGTCGGTGAGAGTTGATTGTTCGTTTTGATGATAATGGTGGAATTTGTGTATGTTTTGTAGTTCGTTGTTTGTCCTTTTGTATTTTTCTTTTGGCCATTGTGTTGACTGTTGACTGTTCTACTTCTGATTATTCCTTTGTTATCTTCAAACTCTTCTTGCCCATCACTGTTTACACTTTCTTTTCATAATATTAATATTTTAAAATAAATACCAACATGAAAGATATGCATCTAACACTATGGGAATTAGGTTTATTTGGAAAGGAATCTAGAGTAGAAATTATAGAGCAAGTATTGATTTATATAAAGCAAATAAAATATTTTGTTTTTAAATACTATTTCACGAGGTCCAAGGATTATTTGAAAATTTAGCCAGAAAACACCTAACTGTCTTTTAAAATTATCAATCCGAAAATGCGTTCACCTTAGGTGGAAAGTTGGATTACAAGATTATAATGCAGTTGATCAAATTTCGAATCTATTTCAGACAGTTCAATTGTAAATAACTTTTAAACTGAAAATCCCTAATCAACACCTGGTTCCATAAAACGGGTCAGGGTTAGGGTGTTTAACGCCATTTTTAACAATATTTCAGCTATATCGTGGTGGTCAGTTTTATAAATTTAATCTTCATGATAGAGAATTTATCAGATGGTAACAGGACAAAAGTCACCTGACAAAAAGCCCTCACAGCTCCCCAAACAAAAATCCCCCATAATGAATTAATCATACAATCTTATTACATTTGTTTATTAATGATGGTGATATTAAAGATATCTTAAGATTTATCATGTCAGTTCTATTGAAGACAGCCGATAGTTTCTATCATCACTTAAATATAAGATAGGCACATTTATATTATAAGACATAATAAGGAAACAACAATTAATTTTGAACCAATATTCTAATCGCCAATTTGGCAAATTTAATAATTACATTATTTAGGAAATTTTATGCTTTCATTTGTCCAAACTGAAATGTGGATTTTGTTTTTCTGGTGGTAGTCACTTTGTTTATTTTATAGTTAAACCGAACATAAGCTGAGAGCTGTTTTCTAATTGATTATTATAATTTTACTATCATAAATATGATTGGATGGTTAAATATGAGTCACAGGTTAACTACAGTGACCTCATACAGGATGTTATTAGCTGCTTGTATATCGACAAAATAGATACAGCATACATCTATTTCAAATAGATTGTCATTTAAGCCTCTTGCAAACTACAGTGAAACCTGTCTATACTGACCACTGTATAAAGCGAACTTCACAAGTCTCATTGTCAGAACTCTCAATTATTTCAACCTGCAATAAACCGAACAGCGTCTATTCTGAATCCAAAAGCTGGTCCCAGGAGGTTCGGTTTAGATAGGTTTCATACTTGTAATAAGAGAACAGATTTAATCCTTTGTATAATAATAAGAGAGTAAGAAACACCTATGCTTAACCATATGAGAAACGCCCATGTTTAACTATGTGACGATTACATTGATTGTTTTAATCATTTACCTGCATCTTGTGTTTCAGTAAGCATTCCTTGATGTACGTTCTCCAAGGTCTGTGCATTTCTTGCCACTCTCACGGGATGTACTCCCTCATGTGCACATGGTGTTTCTTGTTGACGTCTCTAATATATCTTCTTTGTCCGTTACCAAGATGTCGCTGTACCAATTTATTATTTAAATCTCTTTTCAGTCTCAACCCATCTACAGTGTCTGTTTTCGTTCTATATAAACCTACACCCCTCCCAACTACCGGTCCATCCAGACCAAATAGACCTTCAACAAGCGTCAACACGACGACCATTAAAAAGGCAAAAATAGCAATCTTCATCTGTGAATAGAAACATTGTAAATTGTATTAAAAATAGTTTAATGAAGTGTTACTCGATCTTCAGTTTTATGTGTATGTTTTGTAGATCGTTGTTTGTCCTTTTGTACTTTTTCTTTTGGTCATTGTGTTGTCTGTTTTTCTTCGATTTGTTGATTCTAGGTACCCCTTTGATATCTTCAAACTCTTCTTCCTGCCAACTATGACTCAGTTAATTTCTAAGTACCTAGGTTCACCCACGGGGTTTTGTGTGGGTCTGTTGCTCAAGCTTTGGTGGTTTTCCCCGAATCCTCCGGTTTCCTCCACCATTGGTGGCACCAATAAAACTTACCCCCTCGACATAGCTGAAATATTGTTGAAAATGGCACTAAACACCATCAAACAAACAAATATATTATACTTAATTCACCTCTTTTGTATTTTCCAACTTTTCTCAGTTGCGGGCTATGAATGTTTAGTGCCACTACCGAGTACATCGCGCTAAAAGCTAAAACCACGAGTCGAACATTCAGTTATAATTTATTTATCAAATTGTTATCATGGATTTGGAGAAAAGTCGCCTTAAAACCTGCTTCATGTCATTAAAAACCGCATCGGTGGTATAATGGTTAGCGTGCTCGCCTCGAGTGAAGCCCAGGTCAATCGAATCATATATTTCAATACACAGAAACATCAGACATACAGTATTACATTTTATTTTTTCTATTACACAAATAATTCTAAATTTGGAACGAAAACGACAAAGTGCATTATGAATTTAATTTAAAATGATACACTCTTCTCTTGAACATACGATTACATCAGATAACAATTTTGTATCTATCATATATGCAGGGGTTCAACAAGGGTAAAGTCATATATGTACAATTAATACAGGATGATCAAATGCTAAAACAACAGTCATGTATAATATACAGTTAGTTCATGTGTAGCCAGGCAATAGATCAGAATATCTTTCCCGAGATTCTGAGATCAGCTCAATGTTCTATTGCCCGAAGCCAACGGCTGAGGGCAATAGAACATTTAGCTGATCTCAGAACCAAGGGAAACATACTTCTGATCTATAACCTGGCAACACATGAAATAACTGTTTTATTACCTAATAACTATCCAGTAATTTGCTTTATTTATAAGACATTTCTTCCCCGACCTGTGAAGCTTAGATTCTAGGGCACCATATTAAATTTCCATCTTTTTTCTCCTGCATATAGTGACAATTCTGGCATTACATTGTAGGGTTTGGCATACTGCCTTAACTGGAGGTCTATTGCAAGTAAAAAATCAAGGAACTGATAGAAATTTAAAGAGGTTGAAGATCAAGGGGGAATTGACAAACACAATATACTAGATTAAAAAACACAGCACACAAATGCATTTTTGTTAACTAAAGCCCAATTAAAACATAAAAAAAACATGCGTGAAGTTAGGTATTCCTTAATGACTTTCTGCTACAAGGAATAAAATCAATATTTTTACTGTCAATTGGGCCATGAAGAAAGTTTGTTGTCGTCTGTCAATCAATTCTTGATCACCTGTGCGTTTGTATAGTCACAAAACGGAATGAGACACGAAAACATCCGTAATCGTATGCAAATATTCATATATCAAAATACAGGTGAAAGCTCAGCAGTCAATAGAACGTACCGGGCAATAGAACGCACCGTGCAATAGAACAGAGGAATGAAGTTGATAAAAAATGGTTAAAAATGTTACATACCAAATAGACAGATATTTTATATACTGTTAGGTAATAGAAGAAAATATACATCTATTGCTGTTGTGGAGATCTCATTATCAAGAGGGAAGGGTTGCAGTTGGGATCCCATTGATCGTTTTAACCCTGCCACATTTTATACACGTCAATAGTATAGAGGGACAGCTCAGTTATCATTTGCGGAGGATCGATGAGGATCGGACCATTGCGCATGACCGGAAGTGGCCCTGACGGAAGTGACGAGACCAGAAGTGACGTCAGTCACGTTCCCGGGACCAGTCTTATGTTCTGCGCATCCGCAACGAAAGTTGCGCAATATTCACCTCTTTTCACCGGAAGTGACGTCAGTCATGTGACCGGAAGAGGCCCTGTCCGGAACCGGCCCTGTCCAGAAGTGGTCGTGTGCGCATGCGCAACCGGAAGCTGCGCAACCGTTTCCCGCGTTTTTTTTTAACTCTAGACGTAGTACACGTACCATGGGTACCGAAGGTCACCCAAAGGGGGTGCGCAATTTTCACCGGAAGTGAGGGCTTGCAGCGCTTTATTCTTAGTGCAAGGGGGTGTTCTGTACGACGTCCGCGTCCTATGCTTAGCATGGTTACCGGAACTAGCCCTGGTTATCTATCCCTTTCCCGCCATTTTATTTTCATATACTATAATATATATATATATAGTGTATATGTTGTGTAGTACTCCAAGTATTTCTACTTTACTGAGAGTACATTTGAAAACTTCAAACCCAAAAGAGGATTGAAATGTTTTATAGCACCAACCAATCATATCACTGGAAATCTGACCAATGAGAGGACAGAATCCAGTATCCCACAACAAACCAGAAAAACATGAAAAAGAACCAACCAGACCCCTCATTCCAAAAATAAAAAACCAATTACAACCATCGTAATAATTGACTTTTCCTATGTAAACCCGGACCAAAAATATACAGCATTACCACCATTCCAAAACCATGAAGGTTAGAAAGACCCATATACTTGCCAGGCATTTTTTCAACATGGAGGATGATTCGACCGGAGTATTTTTTACGGAAGAAGGTGGTGGCGTAGACTGGCTGTGGGATGCAATTCAGGATATTGTAGGTTTGTTCGTCAACAACAACCAATCATTTTGGAGGTTAGGCAGACAAACCTACAAAACAGAACAGAGATGAATCCTACTAGAGATGCCCATGAACTCTCTAGTAGGACTATCCAGAGGTACGAACAGAGAAGAGTGTACAGGGGTTTTGATCGTGTACGACTGTTGGAAACAACTAGTCGTCACGTCATACCCCTGTACTCCACGACCGAGAATCCCAGAGTCAGAAGAGGACGATGGTTGGATTTCTTCGTGAAGCCAACCATCACATTTTAACGGTCCTTTTAAGGTCCATGTTTTAAGGGCCATACAAATATTTCAATTAGAACGCTAATGCGTGTGTATCAATGAAACGTTTTTCTGGGTGATGGTTAGATTTCTTCGTGAATCCAACCATCGCTTTTCAACGGCTCCGGGATACTGGTATTCAGATAATACCGTCATGTAACTTCCATCACCACGTGACTAGGAATCTGTAGTTCAAAATGGCCTGTGGTCTTTCAACTTTGTCGAAAATGGGATAAATGTTACATATTTTTTCCAGATTGGGTTTCTTCCTGCTGTCAGATGTACACACCAGAATCACGCATCAACATTTGCTGGATGACTTTTGAGATCGCTTTCCTCGATCCATTTCTACCTGCAGTGTCTACTGCTAACAATGCCTAGATTTTTTATGAAGTCACGTGATCGGTAGTACGAATTCTTCCTGCATTTCAGGAGAACGTCTTATCACGAAATCGTCGTATTGGATGTCGATAATTTTGGGCCAGTCTGTTTTTTTTCAACTTTTGTCATTCCCACCCAAGCAAACTATATGTTTGTATCAAGTACGTCACAAGAAACAAATCAGAAATGGATAAATCATGTACATTATCATATGAAATATAATGCAAGACACGATGTCAAGAGGATGAAAACCTCAGCAAATCAGAAATGGATAAATCATACACATATGTATGTCAAGTCCTTCAAAAAGACAATAGCCATTCAAAAAAGTGAAGTATAAATGCATAAGTTTTGTTTTTAAAGGAATACTCCAGTCAGTTGAAAAGTTGTTTTAATTCAATTCATTATAACTTTTTATTCATAAATAACTTATTATTTAAAAAAAGCACCTTTATTAACATCAATATACCCAATTAGAAATGTGAATATTTGGAATTTTCGTCGTAGTGTAAGCGGCCATGACACCTCTTCGTGTGATGTCACTCAGTCGTATCATATTAGTTGAATAAATAACATGTATCTGACTCTTCCCAACATCATGCCCGTTTGGTTATGTTTTAATATAAGATCAACTGCAATATAATGTTTATAATCGTATATCGTTCTAATTTTTTTTCTTAATATTCCCATCCAATGTTACATTTTCATAAAACAATGAGTTTATTTGTATCGGGAGGGGGAAGGGTCTACGTATAATTTCATCTTAGAGAATTTCATGTTTTACGTGATTGGCCGTATAGTTTAAATAACTGTCAGTTTAACTCATTTTATGCGTATACACATGTTTTTTTTTTCTCTTTTTTTGTCCCCAATGCTGTCGTACTTTCCCACAAAAACATTCTTCTCACATATTCCCTTTTAATTTCGTTAGTGCAATAAAATGCTTAACATGAAGTCATAATGATTTTGTAAATATCAAATGATAAATATACGATGTTATCTTACGAAATTTGTACATTATCGTTACAAAACTTTTTTAATTTTATAGACAATGCAGCTTACAGATTTCATTATACATGCAACAATGAGAGTTACTGTACCATTTCATTCATTTGACTCTTAGGTTATTTAGTAGAAATACCACAGTGAGAACGCGGACGTGATAGAAAGCACCCTAGGAGTACTACACAACATAATCTATAGCCAAAAACCTCGAAAATATCCGTCACATCCGGTAGCCATGATACTTCCGGTCATGCATAATGGTACATTTTGTACTACTACTATAGTAAGAAAAAAACATGGGAAACTTCCGGTCACGTCACTGCCGATCCTATGACGTCACTTCTGGTAGCTCATGCGCAATGGCCTGATCCCCGATCCCCCCGAAATGTGGCTTGAACCGAACTACTATCGTGGGGATAAGCTTTATTGGTGCCACCAATGGTGGAGGAAACCGTAGGGTTGGGGGAAAACCACCGAAGCTTGAGAAACAGACCCACACATAACCCGTGGGTGAACCTCGGTACTTCGAAATTAACTGAGTCATAATTGACAGCAAGAAGAGTTTGAAGATACCAAAGGAGTAACCAGAATCAATAAATCGAAGAACAGACAACACAATGACCAAAAGAAAAAGCACAACAAGACAAACAATGATCTATAAAACATACACATACAACTAAAGATCGAGCAACACTTCATTAAACTATTTCTAATGCAATTTACAATGTTTCTATTCACAGATAAAAATTGCTGTCTTTGCCTTTTTAATGGTCGTCATGTTGATGCTTGAGGAATTTCAAGTTAGAGGGGATGGGCAGGGGAGTAGGAGGGTTGGGAAGGGGCGGGGGAGTAGGAAGTGGGTTGAGAAGGGGCAGGGCCAGACGGGTGAGGATGGGCCTAGGCAGTGGGAGCATGTGGGAAGGCGGAGTGTAAGAGTACCTGCAGCGAGAGTGGCAAGAAATGCACGGACCTTGAAGAACGTCCATGAAAGAATGTTTGCTGAAACAGAAGATGCGGGTAAATGATTAAAACATCAATGTAATCGTCACATAGTTAAACATGGGCGTTTCTCATATGGTTAGGCATAGGTCTTTGTTACTCTCCTATTAGTATGCAAAGGATTAAATCTGTTCTCTTATTACAATATGAAACCTATCTAAACCGAACCTCCTGGGACCAGCTTTTCGATTCGGAATAGACGCTGTTCGGTTTATACAGGTTGAAATAATTGAGAGTTCTGACAATGGGACTTGTAAAGTTCGTTTTATGCAAGAGTCGGTATAGTCAGGTTTCACTGTAGTTTGTAAGAGACTTAAATGACAATCTATTTTAATTAGATTTATGCTGTATCTATTTGTCGATATGTATAATAACATCCTGTAAGAGGTCACTGTAGTTAACCTGTAACTCATATTTAAGCATATACAGACTGTCAGAATTGATTTTTTTTATATTAAAAGTTGCCAATATTCGATGTTTTATACTAATTGCAGTTGAAATTTTCATAATATCATACGTAAATAGCCTAGAACGAAGGAAATACGTCGCTGTTTGATTTTCTTCCATCCAGTCAAGACTCCAATGTTTACCCGCGCAATATTCATACATTCATACGACCTACAAAAAATGTACACAGCGAACTCATTCGGTAAAGCGTTTGCGCATGTGCGAAATTGTTTCTTGAAGAAAAAGCACATGGCACAAACAAAAACAGTGACGGATTCTACACGAAAACGACACAAAAATGAGGATTCAGCAAGCTTTGTGTAAAAATTATAAAAAGATGTTATACCGACCTACTCCATTTTTCAACACATATACGGTAAGCATAATTTAGTATCTTTTTTCGGCCGAATCGTATTTTGACAGTAGAATTGCATCGTAATATTTTATATATTCTTTTTTTTCAAGAGAAAACGCTATGTGATATCTCTTTTAAATTAGAGACTAAAATAATGAACTTCATATCTGTTTTTTTCGAAAAAAAAATATAATCAAGACAACTCAAGTGTTGTCAATAATATGCAATACAATTTGTTTACAATTTTCCCTTTATCGGTTCTCTTTGCAGAGTTTGGGTTTGTTTTGATTGATTTCATCACGTATTTCCGATTTTAAGTGTCATTCTTACTAAATACCATTATATAATATTAACTGATTACCCCGGCATCCATTTTCATAGATATATTTCTTAAATTATATTAATTCTAACGAATTTACATGCAAAATGCATCCTGGTTATTTCTAGCAGTTATCAGTATTCGGCAAACTTCGGAAAAGAAACCGACTTATAATTAATTGTGTTAATGGTGATTCCACTGACAGACATTCGAATTCTTTTCACTAATTACGACATTATAACATATTTTTTAAACCTGGCTTCTTGTTCAGGACATTTTATTAGTATAAAACATCGAATATTGGCAACTTTTAATATGAACAAAAAAAATCTATTCTGACAGCCTGTATGCCTTTAACCATCCAATCATATTTATGATAGTAAAATTATATTGATCAATCAGAAAACAGCTCTCAGCTTATGTTCGGTTTAACTATGAAATAAACAAAGTGACTACCACCAGAAAAACAAAATCCACATTTCAGTTTGGACAAATGAAAGCATAAAATTTCATAAATAATGTAATTATTAAATTTGCCAAATTGGTTATTAGAATATTGGTTCAAAGTTAATTGTTGTTTCCTTATTATGTCTTATAATATAAATGTGCCTATCTTATATTTAAGTGATGGTAGAAACCATCGGCTGCCTTCAATAGAAATAACATTATACATCTTTATGATATCTTTAATATCACTATCAATATAAACAAATGCAATAAGATTGTATGATTACGTCATTATGGGGGCTTTTTGTTTGGGGAGCTGTGGGGGCTTTTTGTCAGGTGGCTTTTGTCCTGTTACCGTCTGATAAATTCTGTAGCATGAACATTAAAATACATAAAACTGACCACCACGATATAGCTGAAATATTGTTGAAAATGGCGTTAAACACCCTAACCCTGACTCGTTTTATGTAACCAGTTGTTGATTAGGGATTTTCAGTTTAAAAGTTATTTACAATTGAACTGTCTGAAATAGATTCGAAATTTCATCGACTGCATTATAATCTTGTAATCCAACTTTCCACCTAAGGTGAACACATATTCGGATTGATAATTTTAAAAGACAGTTAGGTGTTTTCTGGCAAAATTTTCAAATAATCCTTGGACCTCGTGAAATAGTATTTAAAAACAAAATATTTTATTTGCTTTATATAAATCAATACTTGCTCTATAATTTTTACTCTAGATTCCTTTCCAAATCAACTAAATTCCCATAGTGTTAGATGCATATCTTTCATGTTGGTATTTATTTTAAAATATTAATATTATGAAAAGAAAGTGTAAACAGTGATGGGCAAGAAGAGTTTGAAGATATCAAAGGAATAATCAGAATCCGTATATCGAAGTAGAAAACAGAAAACACAGTGGCCAAAAGAAAAATACAAAAGGAGAAATAACGAACTACGCAGTCATGTTAAGGCAGTCCATACATTTAAAATCCCCCAAAAAACCCGTGTTTTTACTTTTTGGTTCAATACACGCAATAATGCATTAATTTTACTCATTTAAGCCATAAACCAATAAAATTATGATTGATCTACTCAAAATGAAAAAAATATATATCAGAAATCAATCACAGATGTCACGTGATCACATTAAAGAGAAAGTAGCATCGTCACCACTAAAACCGAACAGAACAACGGCATCCCGAGGTTCAATAGATGTAATGAAGGAATCGGTGGATTGGGGATATCCTATTCTTCAAGAAAAATGCGTGGCAAAGTGTTGAATTTCATTTGATTAAATGTGGGAATAGATTGAAAGGCCAAATATGCCAGAAAACCCCCCTTTTCCGAGTTCTATGGGATTTTTCTTGCTACGTTCAATCCCTGTATTCTTTGCCATAGGAAATTATCGTATCTAATGATCAAGTCTGTTGACTGTTAAAATTTTTCCAAGATCAGTCTTCGGGATGCCGTTGTTCTATTGCGTTTTTTAAAATTTAATAAACAAATGTTAAAAATCGATTATTTTAAAACACTTTAA
>MJUT01053388.1:77273-90669 GCA_002080005.1 Gigantidas platifrons
TAAAGCGAACTTCACAAGTCTCATTGTCAGAACTCTCAATTATTTCAACCTGCAATAAACCGAACAGCGTCTATTCCGAATCCAAAAGCTGGTCCCAGGAGGTTCGGTTTAGATAGGTTTCATACTTGTAATAAGAGAACAGATTAAATCCTTTGTATAATAATAAAAGAGTAAGAAACACCTATGCTTAACCATATGAGAAACGCCCATGTTTAACTATGTGACGATTACATTGATTGTTTTAATCATTTACCTGCATCTTGTGTTTCAGGAAACATTCATTGGTGTACGTTCTCCAAGGTCTGTGCATTTCTTGCCACTCTCACGGGAGGTACTCCCCCATTTGACATGTGCATAAGGTGTTTCTTGTTGACATCTCTAATATATCTTCTTTGTCCGTTACCAAGATCTCGCTGTACCAATTTATTATTTAAATCTCTTTTCAGTCTCAACCCATCTACATTGTCTGTTTTCATTCTATATAAAATTCCATGCCCCCCACCTCCCGGCCCACCCGGTCCAAATATACCTTCAACAAGCGTCAACACGACGACCATTAAAAACGCAAAAATAGCAATCTTCATCAGTGAATAGAAACATTGTAAATTGTATTAAAAATAGTTTAATGAAGTGTTACTCGATCTTCAGTTTTATGTGTATGTTTTGTAGATCGTTGTTTGTCCTTTTGTACTTTTTCTTTTGGTCATTGTGTTGTCTGTTTTTCTTCGATTTATTGATTCTAGTTACCCCTTTGATATCTTCAAACTCTTCTTGCTGTCAACTATGACTCACTTAATTTCGAAGTACCTAGGTTCACCCACGGGGTTTTGTGTGGGTCTGTTGTTTAAGCTTCGGTGGTTTTCCCCGAATCCTTCGGTTTCCTCCACCATTGGTGGCACCAATAAAACTTACCCCCACGATATAGCTGAAATATTGTTGAAAATGGCACTCAACACCATCAAACAAACAAATATATTATACTTAATTCACCTCTTTTGTATTTTCCAACTTTTCTCAGTTGCTGGCTATGAATGTTTAGTGCCACTACCGAGTACATCGCGCTAACAGCTAAAGCCACGAGTCGAACATTCAGTTATAATTTATTTATCAAATTGTTATGATGCATTTGGAGAAAAGTCGCCTTAAAACCTGCTTCATGTCATTAAAAAACACATCGGTGATATAGTGGTTAGCGTGCTCGCCTCGAGTGAAGCCCAGGTCAATCGAATCATATATTTCAATACACAGAAACATCAGACATAAGGTATTACATTTTATTTTTTCTATTACACAAGAAATTCTATATTTGGAACGAAAACGGCAAAATGCGTTATGAAATTAATTTAAAATGATACACTCTTCTCTTGAACATACGATTACATCATCAGATAACAATTTTGTATCTATCGTATACGCAGGGTTCCAACAAGGGTAAAATCATATATGTACAATTAATACAGGATGATCAAATGCTAAAACAACAGTCATGTATAATATACAGTTATTTCGTGTGTAGCCAGGCAATAGATCAGAATACCTGTGAAGCTTAGATTCTAGGGCACCATATTACATTTCCATCTTTTTTCTCCTGCATATAGTGACAATTCTGGCATTACATTGTAGGGTTTGGCATACTGCCTTAACTGGAGGTCTATTGCAAGTCTAAAATCAAGGAACTGATAGAAATTTAAAGAGCTTGAAGATCAAGGGGGAATTGACAAACACAATATACTAGATTAAAAAACACAGCACACATATGCATTTTTGTTAACTCAAGCCCAATTAAAACATAAAAAACATGCGTGAAGTGAGGTATTCCTTAATGACTTTCTGCTACAAGGAATAAAATCAATATTTTTACTGTCAATTGGGCCATGAAGAAAGTTTGTTGCCGTCTGTCAATCAAGTCTTGATCACACGTGCGTTTGTATAGTCACAAAACGGAATGAGACACGAAAAAACCCATAGTCGTATGCGAATATTCATATATCAAAATACAGGTGAAAGCTCAGCAGTCAATAGAACGTACCGGGCAATAGAACGCACAGTGGAATAGAACACAGGAACGAAGCTGATGAAAAATGGTGAAAAATGTTACATACCAAATAGACAGATATTTTATATACTGTTAGGTAATAGAAGAAAATATACATGTATTGCTGTTGTGGAGATCTCATTATCAAGAGGGAAGGGTTGCAGTTGGGATCCCATTGATCGTTTTAACCCTTCCACATTTTATACACGTCAATAGTATAGAGGGATAGCTCAGTTAGCATTTGCGGAGGATCGATGAGGATCGGACCATTGCGCTTGACCGGAGGTGGACCTGACCGGAAGTGACGAGACCGGAAGTGACGTCAGGCACGTTCCCGGGACCGGGCCTATGTTCTGCGCATGAGCAACCGGAAGTTGCGCAATATTCACCTCTTTTCACCGGAAGTGACGTCTGTCATGTGACCGGAAGAGGCCCTGTCCGGAAGTGCTCGTGTGCGCATGCGCAACCGGAAGTTGCGCAACCGTTTCCCGCGTTTTTTTTTACCGTACAAGTAGTACAAGTACCATGGGTACCGAAGGTCACCCAAAGGGAGTGCGCACTTTTCACAGGAAGTGAGGGCTTCACACGCTTTATTCTTAGTACAATGGGGTGTTCTCTCCGACGTCCGCGTCATATGCTTAGCATGGTTACCGGAACTAGCCCTGGTTATCTATCCCTTTCCCGCCATTTTATTTTCATATACTATAATATATATATAGTGTCTATGTTGTGTAGTACTCCAAGTATTTCTACTTTACTGAGAGTACATTTGAAAATTTCAAACCCAAAAGAGGATTGAAATGTTTTATAGCACCAACCAATCATATCACTGGAAATCTGACCAATGAGAGGACATAATCCAGTGTCCCACAACCATCCAGAAAAACATGAAAAAGAACCAACCAGACCCCTCATTCCAAAAATAAAAAAAACAATTACAACCATCGTAATAATTGACTTTTCCTATGTAAACCCGAACCAAAAATATACAGCATTACCACCATTCCAAAACCAAGAAGGTTAGAAAGACCCATATACTTGCCAGGCATTTTTTCAACATGGAGGATGATTCGACCGAAGTATTTTTCACGGAAGAAGGTGGTGGCGTAGACTGGCTGTGTGATGCAATCCAGGATATTGTAGGTTTGTTCGTCAACAACAACCAATAATTTTGGAGGTTAGGCAGACAAACCTACAAAACAGAACAGAGAAGAATCCTACTAGAGATGCCCATGAACTCTCTAGTAGGACTATCCAGAGGTACGAACAGAAAAGAGTGTACAGGGGTTTTGATCGTGTACGACTGTTGGAAACAACTAGTCGTCACGTCATACCCCTGTACTCCACGCCCGAGAATCCCAGAGCCAGAAGAGGACGATGGTTGGATTTCTTCGTGAAGCCAACCATCACATTTTAACGGTCCTTTTAAGGTCCATGCCGTTTTAAGGGCCATACAATTATATTTCAGTTAGAACGCTAATGCGTGTGTATCAATGAAACGTTTTTTCTGGGTGATGGTTAGATTTCTTCGTGAATCCAACCATCGCTTTTCAACGGCCCTTTTCAGGGCCATACAAATAGTTCAATAAGAACTGCAAATCGGTGTATATCAATTAAGCATCGGGCATTGAATTTTTGTTTAATGTGACTTAGGTTGGTGGTTATCTCTGTGTCCTCTGGTTTCCTTCACTGATGAACTCTTTAAAATGATTATTCAAGATAATGGTTTTTATTGCTTTGCCTATTTCTTCTTTTTTCCCTTAAATTTAAAAGAAGTCTTATTCAAGGTGTCTGATACAAGATCACCACACCTGTGTTGATAAAAGAATGACGCGACTTTGTACGAGACTGTTGAACTAGTCATGACGTCATATCATTGGAATGTGAGCAACGTTGAATGAATGGCAAAATAACGTCATCCACGAAATGTAGTCTCCCTACCCTATTTCTACATTTATTCCATACATCGGTTCCGGGATACCGGTATTCAGATAATACCGTCATGTAACTTCCATCACCACGTGACTAGGAATCTGTAGTTCAAAATCGCCTGTGGTCTTTCAACTTTGTCGAAAATGGGATAAATGTTACATATTTTTTCCAGATTGGGTTTCTTCCTGCTGTCAGATGTACACCCCAGAAACACGCATCAATATTTGCTGGATGACTTTTGAGATCGTTTTCCCCACACGAGTTCCAATCCTGTCAACGACTCAATATTTTTTTTTGTACCAGTAATTATTTTATACTGTCTTTACTTTAAATGATCTATCTGCAATAGTGTATGTAATTGCAAAAAGAGGTGTACTCGTAGAATGCTATAATCTTAAAAATCTATTGGCATCCCACACAGCTTAATACTGCTTATGAATTCACGAAATTGTTGATTGCGAACTGTAATTGTGTGTAAGCTGTTTTCCCCCCCAGAAAATCATTTTGTTTAGCATACATTCACTGACTGAACGGAGAAAAAAAATGTAGCCAGCGAAGAGTCGAACCCTAGACCCTCAGATTTTGAATTTGAATTTGACGAAAATTTTCTATGCGAGATAGAAGCTGATTGGAAGAAAAAGGTATTAATTGGTTCATTGTATAGAAGCCCAACAAGTTCAGACAATAATTTTAAACTTTTGTGTAAACTTATGGTGGAATCAGTAAAGAAACATTATTATGAAGTAATACTGTTTGGTGATATTAATCTTCCTAATATTAATTGGATAGATAACAGTACGAACTGTAATGAAGATAGTATGGAATTTAAGTTTATAGAATCTATACGTGACTGTTTCTTATATCAACATGTCATAAGCCCAACACGTGGCAAAGGCTCGGATAACCCTAATGTAATAGACTTAGTTTTGACATCGGAAGAAGAAATAATAAGTGAGCTTAACATAAACCCGCCGTTAGGGAAAAGTGATCATTCAGTTATTGACTTTATATGTACTATAAACGAGGATATAGACAGTAGAAGCAGAGTACTTATAAATATGACAAGGGAAATTATGATAAATTGTCGAAACTGTTAGATATAGATTGGGACAGTTTATTAAATGGATATAATCAAGCTGTAGAGAAACAATGGTGTAAATTCAGAGAAATATTAGAATCTGCAACTGAGGAGTGTATTCCAACCAAAATAATAAATCAAGCTGGAAAAAGAAAGAATAAGGACAATCATCCAGTTCCATTAAACCGAAAAGCTCTATCAAAGATAAAAAGAAAGGAGAGATTATGGACTAGATATTTGAACACTAGAGATGGTAAATATTACAAGGAATATTGCAAAATGAGAAATCAAGTGCGGACTATAACCAGGAAAGTTACTAAACAATATGAAAAACAAATTGCATTAGATGTTAAACTAAATCCAAAGAAATATTGGAAATACGCCCAGTCGAAAACCAAAACCAAATCTAGTATACCAGACTTGTTCAAAGCTATTAGTCAAAGTGAGTCAACGTCAACAGATAAAGAGAAAGCTAATGTTTTAGCCGATTTTTTCACATCTGTATTCACGATAGAAAATAATACTGAAATGCCAGAAATTGAAATGATTGATGTAACACCGTTGATTCAAATGACAATTTGTATTGATAAAGTGAAGAAAAAACTAGATAAATTAAATATATCTAAATCACCTGGCCCTGATGGACTACATCCAAGAGTCTTGAAGGAAGTAAGCAACTATATATATAAACCATTGTCAACTATATTTCAAGCATCAATAAATACAGCCACTTTACCAAGAGACTGGAAATGCGCAAATATTACAGCTCTTTTTAAAAAAAGGAAATAAGAAAGTAGCGGGAAACTATAGACCAGTGAGTTTAACAAGCATTATATGTAAAATGATGGAATCACTTGTGCGAAATGAAATTATAGAACATATGAAACAGAATAAACATTTCAGTGATAAACAGTTTGGTTTCATAAGTGGACGATCGACAGTACTCCAACTTCTACATGTACTAGACAAATGGATAGTAATACTTGACTCGGGAGGATGCATTGATGTGGAATACTGCGAATTCATGAAAGCATTCGAAAAGGTACCGGATCAACGATTGTTACACAAGCTAGAAAAGTACAGAATATCAGACCAATATAACGCATGGATAAGATCATTTCTACTAGGACGAAAACAACGAGTTATTGTAAATGGAGAAGAATCAGAATGGAAAGATGTATCTAGTGGAATACCGCAAGGTTCGGTACAAGGGCCTATATTGTTTGTTCACTATATCAACGACATGCCCGAAGTGACAAGTGAAAATACTGAAAAATGTTTATTTTCCGACGATAAAAAAGCATTCAGAGGTATTTATCATGAATCTGATTGTACAGAACTGCAGTCCGAAAGGCATGCACTACATAGTTGGTCTGATAACTGGCTATCGTGTTCTTACCCTGAAAAATGTAAAGTAATGCGCATTGGGAGATCACATATTGACAAAATAGACTACACCTTGAAAGAAAGTTTACCAGCTATGGAATATGTTGAAACGGAAAAGGACATCGGTGTGACGATAGACAATAAGTTAACATTTAATCAACATATAACAGAAAAGATAAACAAAGATAATTCAATCATGGGTGTATTACGTAGAACAATGGAATATGTGGACAATAAGACCTTTAAATTATTGTATATGGCGCTTGTAAGACCGCACCTGGAGTATGCAAACCAAATTTGGAGTCCATATTTGAACAAAAACATATAGAATCCTTTGAAATTGTTCAACGCAGAGCCACTAAGCAAATACCCGGATTTTCAAACCTATCATATGAAGACAGACTAAGGAAATTAAAATTGCCATCATTAGCCTACAGAAAATCACGAGGCGACATGATAGAACTATATAAGATACTAACAGGAAAATATGATGAGCAAGTATCCAATTTTATAACAACAAGTAAAGAATCTAACACTAGGGGACATAATTTGAAACTGTATAAAGGAAGATTAAGGCTAGAAGTAAGAAAAAACTCATTTATACAACGAACAGTTGAACAATGGAACGATTTACCATCATCAGTTGTGAATGCACCAACTAGAAACTCGTTTGAATCTAGATTGGATAGATACTGGGAAAAATCAAGAGAGGCAATACGACTATAAACACGAGATAACAACCACCGGACATGGCCAAAGTAAAACTAGGATTGACGAGGAGCTGACAATAGAGGGCACAACAGGTGACCTACAGTCAGAAGAGGATCTAAGGTAAGATTAAAAACCTGATGCTCTACCGACTAAGCTACGCGGGTACATGAATATGCAAGGCAAATTTACTATCTTTATAGCTCATAAGACACGAATGTTTATTCATACGATTTAAATTTTGTGGCAAGGTGTGACTGGTTGTTGTTTAACGCCAAGTAAACAATTTCATAGAGATACATTGGATAACATTTGATGAAATGATGATCTGTTTTAAGGAAGAGCTATATAGTGCATAGTGAGTGAACAATCCGCGAGTAAAATTGCAAGTTCCGAGCCAGTCTTTCTCCTTAATGCTGTGTGATTACCAAACACGAAGTCTTCGAACCCATCGAACTCACCACCGCAAGGCGAGTCCCGATGTGGTTAGATAAATGTTTATATTTAAATCCAACCATTATATAATATTTAAAAAAGAAGTTTTAAATCAGAAAAAAAGCTTACACAGTACTTTTACAAAATAGTCGTGTAAATTTTAAAAATTTCTTAATCTTCTTTCACAACGTTTGAAATACTTGTGTGACGTCATTTTCCCGTACTTTTTTCAAACGTCGCGACGTTTGACGTTTAAAATATCAGTTGTTTTTCTAGTACATACAGACCCTGGTTCGTTTAACGTAACAGATATTTCGTATCGTTTGCGTTTTTCGTTCGTTTCGTTTGCGTGTATCGTTCGTTCGTTTTTCGTTTTCCGTTCGTTTGCGTTTTATGCGTGTATCGTTCGCCAGTTTAATTAGACTAATACACGAAACGAAATACGAACGAACGATACACGAAACGAACGATACACGAAAGGAACGATACACGATACACGAAACGAACCCACGCTACGATTTCCAGTTTAAAATAATTACTACAATTTCAATCTTACTATTATTAAAAAAAGTTTAATCAAAGTGTAAGCAAAATTTTACGTATACAAACATGCATTTCCTTTATTTACATGTACCAGTAACTGTGTACAATAAGGGAAAAACATATTTAATAAATGCAATTTTTCTATAATTTACTCTAGGACAAATAAACAAGTAAGCATCTACATGTATGTAAACAAACGCCTCTGACAGTTTCACCTGGGAAATACATGCACTGCAGGTGTGAAATGTCAACTCTTACATTTGTAATTTCATTCTAATTAACAATTATATGACCCTTTGAAGCCACACGACTCTCGGACAGCTAAACCGAGAAAATAACTGATACACGTATGTCTGGTTGGAATTGTCAATTCAGAATCCGAATAATTATAAATATTAATTCTGTATAATTATATAATTATATAAATATAAATTTTGTATAATTATATAATCAAATAAATATAAATTTTGTTTAATTATATAAATAGAAAGTCATATTTGGAAGTCAAATATATGAGATTTTAAATTTAATCATAAATATAATTATTAAACACATTGGTAATATAAACTATTCAATATAAATTGTATTATCCTATTACTTTACCGACTAATTTTTCATTTATATAAATAACTTGCTTATAAAATATAAGATTACAGCAGTTAATCAAATCAATTTGCACAAAAGTCATTCAAGTGATAACACGATACTATTCGTGTATCGGGCATTCGTTTCGTGTATCGTTCGTTTGTTTCGTGTATCATGCGTTCGCTTCGTGTATCGTGCGTTCGTTTCGTGCATCGTGGGTTTGTTTCGTGTATCGTGCGTTCGTTTCGTATATCGTGCGTTTTTCGTGTCGTTCGTGTGAAGCGTTCGTTAGTTTTCCGTTCGTTTCGTTTGCGTTTTTCGTTCTTTTGCGTTTCGTGCATAGTGTAAGCTTATACGATTCAGGGTCTGTAACACATTTCATGTTCCTTGCAGAATATCCATTCACACGTTACCCGTAGGGTTTCCCCTGGAAGGGGTGGGGTGTGCGCATGCGCGATCGAAAGTGCCCAAAAATGAATTTAACTCAAAAGAGGATTGAAATGTTTTATAGCACCAACCAATCACATCACTGGAGATTGAAACAATCAGAAGTCGGTATTTCCGGCCTATTGGCCAATCAGATTGCAAGAAAAAGAACCAATCAGAAGAGGGGTGCCTCTTTTACGTCCGCGTTCCAACAATATATACGGTGACAGAAACGTCATTGACATTCTGGCTTTTTGACAGACCATGACGATGTTCACCTGTGAGAAATGCGGCTATGAATTTACAGAGAAGACCATCCTGACCAGGCATCAAAAGACCAATGCAGATTCTTCACAGACCTACAGCTGCAGTATCTGTGACAAGGTGTTCAGCCGAGATGACAACAAGAAGAGGCATGAAGCGGCCCACAGCTACAGCTTGTCCTGACGAGTATGCGGTCAGTATGTCAACAGACTGGACATCCTAGCACGGCATCGTGCCCAGCATGAGAGACCAGAGGCCAAGCAGAGACCACAGATGAAGAGAGCAGTAGCACCTGAACTAGAACCCGTGACAAAGCAGCGACGTACCGTGTCACCACCAACAAAACTCCCATGGAGAATCATGTTGGACTAGACGTGTTGCCTGACGACCCCGAGACCAGAGCGTTGTATAGATAGCATTGGCAGTCCAGTCGGACAGAGAAAGCGACTTGCAACCGTGTCCAAGACAGATACAACTTTACACTCCATGAGATGACTGCGTCCACCTTTACAGAGACGGTTCATGGGATCTTTAGACTCCAGACCACAGCCTTCAAGATCAACGTGTCGTTTGGTTTTTTCCTACGACATATGGAAACTGGTGAACTACGCTACTACCATTCCATCTAGAATAACTCCAGATTTGTTTATGTTCCACACCTCATCAGAACAGAAGAACACTTGGAGAGGTTTTTGGATGAGCTGCAAGGTCAAGACATATTGGAGTGTATTCGCCAACAGAGACCAGATACGAAATGGGTCGTTCATCTGCTGACCAATGTGACGTTTATGTCAACAAGCTGTATGAACACCCGATTGGTGCCAGAGTTGTCCTTCCGTACCCTATTTTGAAGAACAAAGCTGTCGTGGCTTTAGTTGGTGGATCCCATGGACCTCATGAGGACAACCTATGCTTTTTCCGATGCCTAGCCGTACATCGTGGAACTCCAGTGACCAACGTAAAAGTTCCAGCCAAGACCTATTACCACCAGTATCTACAACACCAAGACATGACCCCTGCAGAGTTCAAGGGTGTGACGTTGGATGATTTGGTGGTATTGGAGCAGGTATTCAGCTTGAACGTGTATGTCTACGACTTATAAGAAACATAAGCTGGTGACATCGCAGCACGATTGGTACGTCGTTCTCCCTACAGTTACCGGGAGACCATGAATTTGAACATGTACAATCATCACTTCAGCTACGACAGTAATATGGAGAAGTACAGCCACAGCTACATGTGTTCCAAATGTGACCGGTTGTGGAAACATGTTGAGAATCTGCACAGACATGAACGAACCTGTACTGGAGATGTCTTCTACAAGTATCCTGGTGGCGCATACCATACAACACAGACCGTATTATTTTAATATTTAATTTGAAACTGATCAAGTTACAGTTGTGGTGGCTGTAGAAGTTTATATAACTCAGAGGTAATTGGCTTAACAGATAAAGAAGGATAGAGAGTTGACAAAAGTCAAAAGTGTGAGGGTGGGAAAAACTATGTTTGCCACCACGTTTTTGGCCACTATTAAGACAATCTGAGTTTTTACCATGAGAGTAAAAATGTTCAGGAAAAATAGGTGCAAGAGTATGTTTCGACGACAGGAATTACTTTTTTCTTACTTGTTAGTTTTGAAAAGTACATGAATTTATAACGCAATAAACAAATGCAAATTTCTTAGTTCAAATATAATACTTTGAAGTAAGAAGAATTTCGTAGTTATGCAAATAAATATATAATCTATTGCAGATGAACGTGACTGATGATCGATTTATCATTAGCTAGCACCATTCGTCGTGTTCCTGTTTCTCCAATACAATTTCGTCCATCTGATTGAACTGCCATAGGAGATCATTTAAAAAAAAATTATATTAGGGAGTTGTAGTGATGGAATTGAAGAACAAAATACGCTTTACCCTTCCCCCCCTTTTTTTCCTGATGAGACCAAATTATTTACGAAAGTCGATTTATTTCTGCAATGTACACAATTAAGGTAGCACTAGAGGCAAAATGGCATTTTTAATCAAATTTGCTTTTCTTGCATTTTCCAATAGATATATATGTATACTAACATATTACATCAAAGAAATGTCAGTATATTAACCAATTAATGTGTAATTAGTTAATTTATATATGTAAACAAAAGCACATGGTCAAATTTGTTCTTATCTAAATAACAAGGAGGAGCTTATCTATCAATCAGTGGTGTAATATAAACCAGACTAGTTAAGCAAAATTAAACAGTGGAAACATTAAAACATTCTATGATATATAGTGCTATATTGGAATATATTGTCATCAAAGTGTGTTGTTGATCAACTTAGCTTTAGTTTTATAGTATAATGATAACAATGATGAAATAAAATTCTGTTTTTAAATTCCACATAATTTGTGAAGTAAAAATGATAAATTTTGAACTCTCTTCTACTTCGTATTTGTCAACGTGTGATGAGAGTTTTATATATATAACCCTACATTTGGAGAGATGAAATTTTGGCTACATAATTATATAACAATGTCGTTCCTAGTTCACAGAGAGTGCAATAATTTTCAATTATGAAAGAATATTCTCCATTACTGTGAACTGCTATATTGACGAAATTGTCATTTTCATTGATTGTTTTATTTATTCGTGTAGTAATTTGTTAAAGGGCATTTAATTGCCCAGAAAGAACATCAGTTTGTTATCTTTACACCCATTGGTTAATCAGGATATTGAATTTTGAATTTCGAATTTCAGGTATTGAATCTCGAATTTCGAATCTCGAATTTCGAATGATCCTTCTGGGCTTTCGTACTTCTGTACACTTAAAACTCCGGGAGAGGATACCGTTCACACAAAACCCATCCTACTTGATTTCTTGAAAATAACATGCAATTGCATCTATATTTTTACATCATTAGTCTAAAAATGTATAGCAGTTGTGAATACAGATACAATAAGAAAGGATCTAGTTCATTCAAAATGACGAAAATATGCATGACGGATACCGTTAACATTAAAAACGACACGGATACTGTTGACATCGTTTTTGAAGTTGACAAAACATCTTATTTTGCGCATTGACAAATTGAAAATACTGAGATGTGGAATAAATGTACATGAGACAACGATCCAACAAAACAGCAAAATACAAAACCTCATACAGAGAACGTCGAGCAGTCTCCAACAAAGGAACAATGTCCACTATTTTGCGTTCTGTACAAGGTCCCAATCCAGAGAAAGAAGCCAATGTGAAGAATTTAACACCAGACCAAGAAACACATATTATATACATACATACATACATACATACATACATACATACATACATACAGACAGACAGACAGACAGACAGACAGACAGACCAGTTAATCATTGTGCTATAGCCGCTAGGATAAAACAGTACTTACCAGTTAATCATTGTGCTATATCCGCTAGGATAAAATATTACTTACCAGTTAATCGTTGTGCTATAGCCACTAGGATAAAATAGTACTTACCAGTTAATCGTTGTGCTATAGCCGCTAGGATAAAATAGTACTTACCAGTTAATCATTGTGCTATAGCCGCTAGGATAAAATANNNTCAATCGTTGTGCTATAGCCGCTAGGATAAAACAGTACTTACCAGTTAATCATTGTGCTATAGCCGTTAGGATAAAACAGTACTTACCTGTTAATCGTTGTGCTATAGCCGCTAGAATAAAATAGTACTTACCAGTTAATCGTTGTGCTATAGCCGCTAGGATAAAATAGTACTTACCAGTTAATCGCTCTGCAATAGCCGCTAGGATACAATAGTACTTACCAGTTAATCGTTGTGCTATAGCCGCTAGAATAAAATAGTACTTACAAGTTAATCATTGTGCTATAGCCGCTAGGATAAAATAGTACTTACCAGTTAATCGCTGTGCTATAGCCGCTAGGATACAATAGTACTTACCAGTTAATCGTTGTGCTATAGCCGCTAGGATACAATAGTACTTACCAGTTAATCGTTGTGCTATAGCCGCTAGAAT
>MJUT01053395.1:0-19070 GCA_002080005.1 Gigantidas platifrons
AGTTAATGAATAATCTCATACCGTCACTAGGTGTATTTTTACCTTTGATAGTTTGATAAGAGTAGATTAGAGAATGGTTACATTACATTACCAAACTTGGTGGATGTGTGAGATGTGGTACTAGTGCTTGTTGAGAAAATGTAATAAAACAAACTATCATAGGCACTAGATTTTAGGTAGGGTCGGTTTACCCTATGCAAACTGAATTATTTTAGGCCCTAGATGGTTCATTGGGCATGTTGTCTCCTTATATATGTACTAATTTAAACAGGAATTCTGCCTCTGATGATACACATTTGCGTGATTTTATACCCGCATCTACCATATACACGAATGACAGAAATGCTGTATGTATGTCATTCCGAACTTTTTAATGAACTCAAATAGAATATTTCGTCAATTTACAATGCCAAATTAATATTTTAATATGTCCATCTATCATCATAAAAATGAATTTGTTTATTATACATTTATAAGGTATTCGGCAATGTTTATCTTTATTTGGCAATGTAAACTACTTTTGCCCAATAAAATACATAGCGTAAATGTAAAATATATCATCGATAACAAAGTAGAGTTTCTTAGATATACTCGAACTTATAGCTTACACGGACGCGTACGTGTAGTTATGATTTTAGAGGTTTTTCAGAATTCATTGTATAATCTCGTTTCGTTTCGTTTCGTTTCTCAGTTTACATATTTTGTTTCGTTTCATTTCTCAGTTTACAGATTTTGTTTCGTTTCGTCGTGTTTCGTTTCGTTGTGTTTCGTTTCTGTTCCGTTTCTCACTTTACAGGGACCCCATTTTTGGGCTACACTCCTGTCGTCAAAATCAAATATTGTACTGTAAAATTCAGCTTGAACATTTAAATCTCTAGATATCCATTCTAATTCAATAATAATGGAATA
Organism: Gigantidas platifrons; assembly: GCA_002080005.1. Taxonomy (NCBI): domain Eukaryota; kingdom Metazoa; phylum Mollusca; class Bivalvia; order Mytilida; family Modiolidae; genus Gigantidas; species Gigantidas platifrons. The sequence goes on from MJUT01053395.1 coordinate 910, forward strand.
TCGAATGCACAACTTGTATATTTGTAGAGCTAAATATTGTAAGTCGGGCTTTATGCTCCTGACATTGCAAATTCTTGCAACGTTTTGGTTATCAGTATAAATTTTGACTAATTTGTTGGATAAACAAAGATATAAAGATTGTAAAATGATGAAAATTGCTTTCATTTCACGCGATGTGGAACTTTTATTCACTACTTCATTTTTCCACATAGAATGTACAACAGTGTGCTTGCCGTTCAGTTCAACAAAACCGGCGCCAACAAATGAACTAGTGTCGGGAAAAACTATGCCCTCAGGTTTACTTTGAATAGGGGAAATGAGTTTTGAAGGCAGAATTTTAATTCGGATTCTACTAAATCCGAATATTCAAACTTTGAGTCCCAGGTATCTCTCTCGCAAATTGCAGTACAACTGTTGCAATTGACATACTGAACCTAGAGCAGGAATCAAAGAAATGATCTTACCTACTACGCCCGCCAAATTTCGGCCTGTGGTCAACTTTTCCTGTAAAACAAAGCTAATTTTTTTCACGTGTTTTGATCATTTTCTTTAAAGGGACTTCTAATACACCGTCTTTTAAATTCCATGCAAAAACCCAACCAATTTATAGATTGTACAAATGTAAATATAGACTTGTCATAATTGGGCAAGAAGCCAGCTGCTAAAAGTGTATTTACAATTTTTGCTGACATAATCTGACATCTTTCAAAGTTGTCACAAGCCCAGCCGTCGTCTAGGTAAACGATGACGTGGAAGGAAAACGCCCTCCAGTAGTTAGCAAGCGTTCGAAGAACTTTTGTGAATATATGCCCTGCCGACGAAATGCCAAAAGGTAAGACGGTGAAAAACATAATAGTTTTGTACCCCGTCAAAATTCCATGAATATCCAAGAAATATTTTGTGATCTAGGTGAATATCTACATGATGATATCCGGACTTTAGGTCGAATTTTACAGCATAATTGCCTTGTTTTGCGTACTGTTTGGCTTCGCTTACGCCCTCAAATTTTACCTTTTGTTTTTCAATGTAGCGATCCACATGCCTAAGGTCCAAAACAAGCCTTTCTTTTCCGGAATCGGAAATTGCTACTGTAAGAGGGTTTACCACGTCCTTAGTTTCGATTGTGCACCCATTGATCAAAAGTTCGGAAATAGCTTTAACTACAAAGACACAATTATCAAAAGCTGACCTATTGTTTTTAATAAAGCAGATACGGGCTCTTGAAAAAATGGTATAACATATCCAAATTCTATTGTATTCAAAACGAATTCGGTTGGTTTTAATTGAGTTTTCCAAAAATTAATATGATTTTTTAATTTGCCCTTGACGGACCCGCCGCCTTGTTCATACTCATAGCTATTATAAACTAAATTATACTCAACTTGTTCAGAGCCCTCAAGATTAATATTGTGTTGATGACAAGGTTGCTGCAGTTGTTGTGGATGATTTGGTCTCTGCACGTAGCTTGAATGGGCACTCTCTTGCAAAATGCCCAAGTCTTTTACAATAGAAACAGGCGAGATTTTATGAGTTTGGTGTGTTGTATTGGCTTTTGACTGTAGAAGCTTGGCTGAAGCCACGAAAAATGTTCTTTGGGTTAAATCCGCTCGACTTTTGGAAGTCTGGTCTCTTTCGCTTGCGACCTGCCCGAACAATAGCTCCCCTGAGCTTGGAGGCATCCTCGTTGTTGTCAGCCAAAGGATCATCAAGGTACTCGTTAACAGTGTCCCAGCCATGGCGGTCTGCAATTTTAAGTATTTTGTTGCGCTGGCAAAGAGTGTCAAGTTCAGAATTAATCAATGCTCTGGTGTCGTCAAACTTGCATAAAGAAATCAACGAGGAAATCCTCTCCAGGCTGTCAATCCTCTCAGAAATAAAATTGAATTGTGTTTTGGTACCTTCTTGCTTAAACTCGAACTTCTTAGGTTGGCACGAGGAATTGATGGAAATTTCTTTACACGTGGAAGTAGAACTCTGGCGATTTGGTTGCAACTCAGATAAAATGTGTTGTTTCTGCTTTGCGAGAGCGGAGTTTAGAGAAGTTGTAAATAAAGACACCGTGTCTGTCGTACCCATTTCTTCTCCTGCTTGAAAGACATTTTCATCTTGCTGTGAATTATCATCCGTAAGCCTGCTTTACAAACAGTTATAGCGAGTCATCGATGCCTCAAAATCCACGTCACCAGCTTAAATACCAAAGTTATAGTCACGTGACATAACCTCACGATGAAATGCACATCCCCAAAACCAAACGAGCGCACCCAATAAAAATAATCAAAATTTATATCACTTGCATAACGCAATGGATAAACGGTTGTACTTTGAATTGTTGGAGGAATTAGGTCACAAAGATACTTGGGTGCATTATTATCTGGAATATTATAAAACATTTGCAATTTTCCTTTTTTTCCTCTTTCTGTCAATGATTCTCAGCCTTAACTCTTAATAACTTAAAATGGAACTAGAAAATATTGGATGACCAGTAACGATTCTAGCAGCCTCAAGTTGCAACTGATCAAGTTTATTAGAATTTCCCACACCACAACCATCCCATCATCTGCAAAGACTCTATCTAACATTACAGTTAACATGTTCGGGTAAGTCATTTATAAATTATAAAAATAAGGTGGGCCTTAAAACTGTCCACTGTGGAACTCCATATTCAACTAATAGTTTAGATATCTGTATACGGGAACATCCTTATATATATTTTATGTGTGTATGCTCAAACATTTTACAATGGCCATCACTTTAATTTTCTCAACTCCAATGTGAATCCATACTCTAATAATTAATATAAAGACATTTTATCATACTCTAATAATAATTTAACCCATTGAATGGGCAGCAACCTCAACTTGTCAAGATCTTGTAATAAGCAACCGATTTGATTTAAATCTGAAATTGTATTTTCAAGAACTGGGGTAGGTGTGACTTCTTTATGGTAGAATTGAACTATAATGTGAATCTATAGATACCTTTAGATTCTAGTATGTCCCCTTTCTTGTAGTTGACATTTTTTTATGCAATCGGTTTAGTGTAGGTTGAGTGGATTTGTCTCTAAAGTAAATGGACATAATTGTGGGTTGACATTATTTCGTAATAAAGAATAGTGGGTATATTGATGATATGGGCATAATAGTGGGTTGCAATTGTTTCATAATGAAGTATATATTGACGATACGGCATAATTGTGGGTTGGAATGAAGAATATTGCCAATCTTGGTGGCAAACCTACATCTGTTTGCAAAGTGTATTCTAACATTTACTATATCATCCTTGAAAGTGTGAGCCAGACCACAAAGCACACAACGTAATTTCAACATTGAAGCAATGTTGATACAATTTCGTGAGTTCATTTCAACATTAAAATGACTTGTGCGCCTGCTACTGGGAGTGTACAAAGTCAATGATGAGTAATATAACAGGTTTATGTTGTTTGTTTGTTTGATGGCGTTCAATGCCACTTTCAACAATATTTCAGTTATATCGTAGTGGTCAGTTTTATTGGTGGAAGAAACCGGATGACCAGGAGAAAGCCACCGACCTGTCCCAAGTCACTGACAAACTTTATAACATAATGTTGCACACCTCGCCCTGATCGAGATTTGAACTCACAACATCAGTGATCATAGGCACTGAAAGCACAGGTAGTTGTAAATCCAACTACCATACGATCACGGCAATAACATGTTTAAGTATGTATTTACAATTGAATGCTAATATTATCAGTATTCTATTGATATCATATGCTAATCCAAGAAAATGCTCCAGAGATGAAAGTGCTAACTGATGAAACAAGAATGAAAGTCCCTTTATACATAGTGCCCAAAGCTGATATTTGTTTAACTGTTTGGACCAAGTTTGATACATCTTTACTTCAAAATATTGTGCTCAAGAGGAAAATTTCATTCTGTGATGCTCACTATCTATAATATAGTTGGTAAATGGTTGTTTACATGAAAATATTTAAATCATTTTATTTTACCTTACCAGTACTTAATTTCACCCTCGGTTTTTAGTGGGGTTCGTGTTACTCGATCTTTAGTTTTATGTGTATGTTTTGTCGATCGTTGTTTGTCCTTTTGTACTTTTTCTTTTGGCCATTGCATTGTCTGTTTTTCTTCGATATACGGTTTCTGATTGTCCCTTTGATATCTTCAAACTCTTCTTACCTTACACTTTAAATATAAAACAGAAAAATGTCTGAATTTAATCTTTTTATAACCAACATTAGGAATAATATAAAATGCATAGCAAGTTGCACAAGCTTTAGAAACAAGTAGTAAAGCGAGCCTTTCTAGCCTGTTTCACAGGGAGTGCAAAATATCTTTTTATTTAACGACAGTGTACTTATATTGTGTTTATCCTGCATTTTTATTTAACAACAGTGTATTTATAGTGTGTTTATCCTGCATTTTTATTTAACGACAGTGTACTTATTTTGTGCTTATCCTGCATTTTTAATTAACGAAAGTGTACGTATATTGTGTTTACTGCATTTTAATTAACGAAAGTGTACTTATATTGTGTTTACTGCATTTTTCTTTAACAACAGTGTACTTATATTGTGTTTATCCTGCATTTTCAATTAACGAAAGTGTACGTATATTGTGTTTACTGCATTTTTATTTAACGACAGTGTACTTATATTGTGTTTATCCTGCATTTTCAATTAACGAAAGTGTACGTATATTGTGTTTATCCTGCATTTTTATTTAACGACAGTGTACTTATATTGTGTTTACTGCATTTTTATTTAACAACAGTGTACTTATATTGTGTTTATCCTGCATTTCCAATTAACGAAAGTGTACGTATATTGTGTTTATCCTGCATTTTTAATTAACGAAAGTGTACGTATATTGTGTTTACTGCATTTTAATTAACGAAAGTGTACGTATATTGTGTTTACTGCATTTTTATTTAACGACAGTGTACTTATATTGTGTTTATCCTGCATTTTTATTTAACGACAGTGTACTTATATTGTGTTTATCCTGCATTTTTATTTAGCGACAGTGTACTTATATTGTGTTTATCCTGCATTTTTATTTAACGACAGTGTACATATATTGTGTTTATCATGCATTTTTATTTAACGACAGTGTACTTATAATGTGTTTATTCTGCAATATCAAAAAATCCACAGCAACTGCAAAATTGTCTGATAATAGCTGAAGCAATTATCGTTCTAATCGTTTTCAATGGCGGCATCTGTGACATCCGCGCTTATACTGTTATCGTTTCCTTCTGTCGCTCTACATGAATCGGGTACCAGAAATGCTTTATTAGATCCATGACTAATTAACACTGAAGTTTATTTGACCACCTTTATTAGAATTCAAAATCACATAATTGCAGGATAAAACATATCTAATATTGTTATTAATATGGTCTGGTCACTGTAGATGCATACCCTTTTGTATCACATGATATCATTTTCGATATGAGTCTGTGTTATACGAGCGTTGTTCTTTTGCATTTTTAACATCCAGATACTATTTTTACTGAAATGTTTCTTTGGAATATATATGTCATATACATAATGAACATATCAGTGAGGACTATAAATGGCGAACATAAAATTGCATTTGAAAACAACAAAGAATGCACAATTCGGCACCCTGGACCTAAGTCTACTGTCCAGGCACCTGTTTTTTCCAGGAGCAATTTAGCAATGCACCTAATTATATTATCACATCAAGTTTTCACTTCATAATAAAATAATGTCCAAGGAATACATTAATATAAAAACAATGGTATGAAGAAAAGTGTCAATCAAAATGACCATATATTTTATCCTGTCATATGTCCTTACGTTCTCAGTTGCGCTACGATTTCCGCATAAACCGATGTTCGGTTCGTCTTTACCCCCAATAGTTTGTAGGGGGGCTAATTTTAATTAACTTTACTTGTGTTTGTTTGCGCATAGTGGTGTCCAACAAATATTGACTACATGAGTAACATGTTTTTAAACACGACCATCTCGAGACCTAATATAAGTTAGAGTACGTAGTTAACCGTAAAATGTTTTTAAAAAAATGTAATGAGGGATAATCATATTGATAATTTATGTGATTCACACAAAGTAAAATCACCAATTTAGTATTTAGAATGAGTTTATTTGCAAAATTTGAGAAAAACGGCGTTCTCCAGCTGTTTTAAAATATATATAATGAGCATTAAATGTGATCCAGACGTTTATGAAGGAGGAAGTTTTGTTAAAAATGATTTAAATAATTCAAATAATTAAAGGTGTGGAAAACACTATGTCAATACTGAACCGCAAATGAAACTTCGCACCAACTTTATTTTGATGACTCAACTTTAATTATAAATATCGGAAAGTCATTTCAAGCAGATTTCTAAACATAACAAGTTTCTAGAATGTTTTTTTTTCGGAATATTTAGTCAGCAATACATCACAGATTTTAGAAGAAATGAGGAACGAAAGCAAGCATCGTGCATTTCATGCATTGGTGTTTATAACAGTAATACATATCCTGCACATTGAATGGTTGATAAATGCCATAGGAATACGAGCCTAATCTCTGATGAAGGATGCACCAAGTTCGGCTGCCGTTGTCGACCTTGCTTGGACTTCATCAAGTCGTCTTTGAAACTCACTCCACCAATGCTCAATCAGATTTTAGCAGGTCATGGCATAACAACTATGTTGTTTTGATTGATGCTCTTCCAAATTGAGCACGAACTTTGTCATGGTGGAAAGTGTTGTTCCAATGAGGTGCAAAAAAATCGCACCACATAGGGTATCAGACCTTGATCTATGTAGAGAGCGCCCATAGCCCCATTACCTTTGCCTTGGCCGATGCGTTGGGAGATGACAGACAAGTCCACGTTTGAAGCTTAGACTGATTCCACTCCACATTAATACGTTTGGTCCTCCCCATTGTCTCTTTCCATATTACATGGAACAGAACTAGCGTTCACCGCCCCTTAGTTTCTGCCATCTGCGATGGAATTGCAATATATGAGAATTTTATATTCGTCCACTGCTAGTGACGCCAGTTTTGACGTTGGATAGTCCACTGTTGACGTTATTGACGACGGTGGACTGTAAGGATGGGTCTTCTGGTCAGACGACGACATCTTATGGTGTTGGTGATCAATAGACGTCAGACAGTGTCATCACTAATTAATCACTGGTGATTCCCAATTGTTTGCGTGGCTCTGTTAATTCGATTATTCAGATGCTGCCGACGAATGTACGTATTCTGACGTTCTGTTGTATCAACCCGTGAGTTGCAATAGACTGGCGTTCAATAGTGACAATGACAGCCTGCGAATTTTCTGCGTCTTAAATAAACAGAGATTGGTACGATTTGTACGATTTTTTCATGTTTTTAAGCACGACCCAGGAACCAATATCTTCGCCTAAGTTAAAGTCAACCATAAAATGTGTTTTTAAAACACGATCTATGTGCTCCAAGCATACACAAATCACCAATTTAGCATTTGATGAGTTTTGTAAACTTTGAAAACACGCCGTTTCTATTACAGGTCAGTACATATACCGGTATTGAGGACTAAATCACACCCACACGATAACAAAGCAGGAAGTTTTGTTACACTTGTATGATTTAAATAATTCAAACACTGTTAATACTGTTGGAAAATATATTTACCCATTCCTATGTTAATTTATTCATTTACAATCTAATGTGATATTTTTACAAATACAATAACAAACACGATATTCATCCAGCCTTTAAATAATTCCGATGTACAATTCAGTAATAGCTTAAATGAAAACGACATACAATTCAATATTTACAGCATTCATCGAACTCAAGGATTTTAAAAGAACCTATTATATTAAATTCAAAAGTAAAATCATCATTACTTGAGATTATGACTGCGCAATTTAAACTTGCGAGGTACCCAAGGACATAATTTTGAACAAGGATTTCACCCATAGAAGTAATATGAGAAATTCTCTAGCATTTTCCTTCTCATATTTCTCTATATATCTTGATTGTATTATACACAATAATCTTATTTCTCAAGGTCTTCTAGTTATGGAAATTGATTTATATAATTTATTCATATCCTCAATATAGCTGAAACACTATTACAGATGGGGTTAAACGCCAATCAAACAATCAATCAAAGTTAATATTTTCACAACTAGTCAATTTTCTGGGTGCATAATATGTAAATGAAGGGTTATTATTGATTATACATGATTCACGGATTCCTTTACGCGGTAATAGTTTACTCGCTTCACCTCTTGTGCTTCTCTTGTCATTCGAAGCTCTACCTTTGTGCAGTAAAGTTTCCCACCCACACAACCCTTGTAAAAAAAAAGAAAAAAAGAAAAAAAGACGTTTTTTGATTCTATACATGTCATTTTTTGCTGATTGTGTAATTGTAGATTGGTTTCTAGACGTTTTTTGATATTATACATGCCATTTTTTGCTGATTACTTACAACATTTTGTAATTGTAGATTGGTATCTAGACGTTATTTGATATTTATACTTGTATTTTTTTCCTGATTATTTACAATATGTTTTGTAATTGTAGATTGGTTTCTGCATCGGCTTGGCGGTGCAAAGGGCAAAGACCGCGTTAGATGTTAATAAAATAAACTTTGCTGCACTCGTCTAGGCGAGCTGTTCCCATGACATTGAGTTAGTGTCTTATTTATAAATGATTTATGTTCGTTTGAGTTTACGAATTAGAACATAACAACTAACTGCTTTACTTATCCATGTTGGTACAGATCGAATCTCTTCCACAAAGAAAAAAACACACACACACAAATATAAATTAGCGTATTGTATTGTGTGTATTATGACGAAATAATACATTTCTCTGACCTCACACTATTGTTGGAACAGTGGATTCTTTTTAAGAATCTACGGTTTATTATTTTGTTCTTGAATATATGAACTTTAACCTATTACTGTTTTAGGCTTAAAACGTGTTTTACTTATTTTGGGACTTTCGAGTCTCGAACCACTGCTGTGCTTTTTAATGTCTACTTTGACTTTCAAAACCTCCATCTAACCACTAGGCTACGGTGACCACACTGCTATTCTCTATTATTAGTATATTTGATTCTTGATAGTAAGCTTTGTTAAAAAAATATCAACAATTTGTTTAAAGAAAGCAATTGATCAATATATAGAAGACACGATACAAATATTTCAGATCTGGCATAATTTATGTTCAGAACTGACGAGTATGTGAACTCTTTTAAAATATATTCTCGCAATACAAACACAACCAACAAACCGACCGCAGCTTAACAAATCAGATAGACCACAGGTGAACATTTGGGACACTTGAAAGACCTTGAAATATCTAAATATAAACAATTATTTTGTCTTGAAAGACCTTGAAATATCTAAATATAAACGAGAATCGAAAGCACGAATGCCGATAAAATTTTGCTGTTTAATTTTTGTTAATTGTGGCTTATTTAGCTTTCTGAACATTAAAAAGGTTAAAATATAAAATGAAAACACATTTTCCTGATGGAAATGTATTATGTAAGAGAATACACTCCAACTTGTAGATTCTTAAAAATAATCAACTCGACCCTAACGGGTTTCGTTGATTATGCTTAAGAATCTACAGTTGGAGTGTATTCTCCATTACTTAAGTTGTCTATTATGTGACCAATATGATAATGAATCGCTATGCTTTGTAAGATGCAAAACAGTAAAATACCACAACGTAAATATTCACATTTGCTGTAATGTAATTTGATAAGTAGTCTATTGTAGATAGTAATACATACACGAGGGGTAACACTACAAAACTTTGGTTTCTTTAAATAATGTTTCGATATGTTGCAGTGGCATAACAATGTTCAGAATGTTCAAGTCGTTTTAATAGCAATTTGGTCCATTGAAACTAATAATTATAAATGATAGTTGGTTTACTAAACCAGGAAGGGGGGAATAAAACTAATTAATACATAGATGCAAGTGAACAACTGAGATTTCCAAACTTGACACATAGATGCAAGTGAAAAACTGAGATTTCCAAACTTGACCTGTATTTAAATGGCTTAGAATCAATTGATAAACATCTTGCCATATTTTGATATGCATTTGTCAAGAGTTGCCAACTGATGTTTAAGGCACAATTGTTAATGAAACCTGTAAAATAATTCTATGAGGAGTAGCGAATAAATATATAGATATTTATCTAAAACTAAAGATAGTATACATATGAAAATTATATCTCACTCATAAAGACAGCTGTCTTCGTCACATACATGTAATATGTATCCAAAAACACACTATTTCCTATTTTGTGACAATTATTCTCAACCCATAACAACCAAGCATTGGGATCATATTAATCGGTTTAATCCCGCTACATTTTTGTGCCTGCTGCAAGCCAGGACATGGATTTTTTTCCCAATGTCATATACATTTGTAGTGAAAAGGGATAATGGTGTGAGTGACTATATGTCGTGGTCTTTACTATGTTCAATGAGAGATCAGTATATATATAGAATATGAATATGCCTCCAATTTATAAATAAAACCAACAACTTGTAATATGAAATATGGGTGCAGTAGGTATAGATGCCGTAACAACAGGCACATCTAAAAATAGAATACAGACGTCGTTACTCTGATTCTTGATTAGAATACTATCAACAACTGTCTTGCAGCTTAGTAAAACAATGTCTAGATTTCTACTAATTTGAACCCCTTTCTTCAGAAAATAAAATGGTTTGCACATAGAATAAAGTCAGATGGGAAAGCAAATTAAGGGACAGAAACCAATGCATGATAATAATCTGAATGCAACCAATAGTATTTATCGATCTAATGAACTCTTAATGACATTTTCAACAAAAACTAGAGGTTCACCTGATATTTTTTACTCTTAATTTCAGAGAACAAAATGGTTTTTCCACCATTCAGAAAAAAAGAATTACAACTGATGGCTATTTATATATCTAATCCATACTAACAAATCAGTTGGACTTTAAGTAGCTTAAGGAGGAGCAACACTTTTTAAATTTCAGACAATAAGAAAAAAGATAGAATTGCCAATAGCAACCATGCTTTTTTTTCTAAATAAAAAATAACATTGATAGAATTTCAGATATCTATTGTAAAATTTTTAGATCACTAATTATAATGAATGCATTTTTAAATTTCACTTTAATTGTACAGATCACAATTGTCATCTTGATGGACAATAAAGTAGCCAAAGCTTCCCCTAAGGTTATCTCTATTAAGCAGTCAACTGTTTTAAAAGGTCACCTTTTTCTTGTCCTGTCATAGAAATTATATATGAAATGGGCCCTTTTAATAGGTCACCTGTCTTATAAGGTCACTTTATCTTTTCCCAAAGGTGACCTCTTAATACAGGTTTGACTTTATTTGTATCATATTGTATAAAGGTCTTATCACACTTTTTTTAATACATATTTTCATATAAAATATAAATGATACATACTTCCTATAACATTGAGGCTTGCAGGGGGATTACTTTGACCAGTTCCTACAACATTTGTAGCGAAACATGTGTACACTCCTTCATCTGATTCCTATACATTGTTAATAATCAGTGATGGTGCATTCATATTTGAGCTAATATAGTATTTAGTGCCACCCGTAGCAGTAATTGTCTCTGCTGCATTGTTGCCAATCTTTCTAGTCCAGGAAACACTTGTATGAGCTGGGGATGATGTAACAGTACAACCAATCACGATGTTGTTTCCAATGTTTTGATTATATGTATTGTGATCAATCGTAACCGTGGGACAACCTGTAATTAAATAATTATGCGTAAATTTTCAATTAAATTATTGATTGTGTTATTCAATTCAAACATATGTACAGTATATATATGTAGTGGTAAAAACAAGCTACAGTTCGTTTAAATTTATAAACACTAAAATGTTAGAAAAATATCAAATTTACACCAGGATATTCATTGAATGTAAACACTCTACTACAAATTTGTATTATATGTTAAAATTGTTGATTTACATGTCCTCACTCTTTTGGCCAATGCATTGTCTGTTCTTCGATTTACGTCTTCAAATTACACCTTTGATATCTTCAAACTTTTCATTATTGACTTCTCTATAATGAAGGTAAATTTATGATCGATAATTGTTTTAAAAAGCATTTTCAAATAAAAACAATATTATACAGTAAAACCTGTCTCAACCGAACCCTGAATAAGCCGAAATCATGTATAAACCGAATTTTAAATAAAGTCCTAATGCAGGAATTCTTTGTTAATTCAACCGTATAAACTGAACACTGTCTATTCCGAACACAAAAGTTAACCACAAGGAGGTTCGGTTTAGACAGGTTTCACTGTATATGAAATGCAAGCTTACTGCCAATAACATTGAGTGATCCTTGTCCACTTTGTCCAGTTCCCACAGAATTGGCGGCAAAACAGATATAGTTGGCAATATCGCTGGAATCGAGATTCCTTATAATAAGAGAAGGCGAGGCTACAGTTGCTCCATCATACATATTTGGCAGTGTTTGATGTATCAATGGTAACGGCATTATTTCCCGTCGTAAGTTTCTGCCAGTAAACTGACGTTGCAGCTGGATTTGCTACAACTTCACACTCAATGGTAGCGTCTCGTCATAGTTTGCAGTGGTGGTAGTTCTGATCAAACTGACATTTGGATTATCTGAAAATAGATTGAAGCAGATGAACAGATTGTTGTACAAATTTATATTCATAATCCTTCCGCAGATGTTCCGAACAGACATATTTAGTTTCCTATTGTGGATTTCGTTGTATTAATCTAAAACTGAAAGGGCATAAATAACAACAGAAGTAATTTGCAAGAATCAAAACTATGAATTCAAAATATCAGCGAACATCTCATATTTTGCCAATCCACGAAATTTGACACTAACGAGTATAAATGAAACCACAGTATCTGAGATTCATTTGATATTTATCTTGTCATTATTTACAGAGAAACATCATAACATATTTGAAGGGACATATTTAAAATCTGATTATATGGTATTTAACCCCTCTTTCAACAATATTGTTGTTGCCATGAAAATAATTTCAACATATGATAATTAAAGTATTTTGGTAGAATCAAAAGAAGATAAAGGGGAGATAATCTAAATCAGATTCCTTTACTTTCTTTCGAGTTGAAAATGAAACATGCTAATATCTAATACATCCAACATATATAAAGTACATGCATAAAACTATACAATGGCTGTAATATACTTTTTTCCCATAAAGCAAAATAAACACAAACATAAGAACTAAATAGTATATAAGATATGATAGTTTGAAACTGCTAAATACTGAACACTTTACCAGTCAATATGATTGACACACAACAAAACCCAACGGGTCAAACCAAAGACTATACAATTGGTATTTGATGCTTTTCTGCTAAGCACGCAGCAATAGTATATCATGTTGAATCGGGCGGGAATTTGAGGAGGTGTTGTGAGTATGAGCAGAGACGTCACCCGAAATGACGTCACCGGAAGTTGCATCACCGGAAGTCACCGGAAATGACTTTATAGGAAGTGACGTAACGGGAAGTGTAAGGGAGAAAATTTTCTGTGCCTTTTTTCTCACCGGATTTTTGCCGCGCTTTTTCTCCAGAAACACCTCGGGATCTACTCGGAAAATTTTGGACATTCCATTTTTTCCCGCGGAAATATCGACCAATGAAAACCTTGTGAATTCGACCAATGAAATTCCACAATCCCTCTTTCAATTAGCCAACAACGGTTTTCCTTATAGGTCCAATGAGAGCGTTCATACCACTTTTTTTCGTTGAAACCCTTTCTTTCGTCCAATCAAATTCAAACGTTAACCTTTCTTTTTTTCGAATTTGAAAATCGGCATTTTCGCTCCAGCTTTCATTGTGACAGGACGTGTTTATCTTGTGGAATATAGTGGAGAATTGATATTCGAATAAAGGTAAGCATTTCAATCCTACTATTATTGCATATTATAATCAATATCATCTTCTTCAAATTAAAGGCATATTGTCTACCAAAATCGTAATTTGTTAATACTCAAATTTATTGTCGTAAATGATTTGTTTAAGCTATCATTAAACAGTTATGCTGCAAAAGATACGATTTGTGTTCTTTTTTTTGGACAAAAAAGACCCAAAACTATCGTTATCGAAATTATTGTACATGATGACAAGAATTCAATTTAACCCGACTCTATTCATATGCCCTTCTATGTGAACCCGTCTTGAGCGTGTACACTGTTTAGAAACAACAAACAACATGTGGAAGAGAAAGTGTCAACACGTGGAAGAAAGCGGACTTTGACTGATTCAGAGATAAAGAGGAATAGAAGTGCAGTATCTTCCAAATGGAACAAATGCAGGATATATGTAAGGGATCAGTTGGACCGTTGGAACGAACTGAAAGAAGTGCTCACACGTCCAAGCTCACTCTGAAGTGGCAAAGATTGTGCTTGATAGGTAAGCCGAGCATGTTGCCTTCTTTTCTCAATCGTTTTTTTATACTTTATGAATTTACTATGATGCCTATGATCATTTTCGGTAGATATTAGTCAATATATGTAATTTTGCAGTTGGCAACAGCAAATCATTGTCAATGAGTAGCATAAAACGGCGGTATTTGCGAGGTAAACAAACACGACATGCTGCAGCATCCGGGCTACTGGCATAAAAATAGATAAAAATAGATTTGGCCTCGCTCAGGTCAGTGCATAATTAATTAGTTTCCAGTAATGATGGTCAGCTTTTTTAAATCGAAAAAAAAACAACGTTTCGTAGCGTATTCGCCAATAATTCGGTGTTTAATCTTCATTTTATGAAGGTCAGTAAGGAAAACGACAATAATTTTAGGTATGAAAAAATTACGATTTTAGTATAAACATATTTTATAAATGAATTCAAACATTTATAAGAACAAACATGTATAACATTTACAACATTAACCTGAATAAATCAATAGGATTCGGAAACAAGTCGTTAGACTCATATTAATCCGTCTCCCGACATTACTTTTCACAATGTATATATCTCAAGAAATAGACAACAATAATATACATATACATAGCATTAAATTTCACAATAATAAAATATACTTTCTAATATTGAAAAATACGATTTTGGTAGACAATGTGCCTTCAAGCCCTGTAGTCTTTCACCAGTTAATTTTAATTCAGAAAACAGTCTTCCATTTTATAAAAAATCAATAGTCAAGAGTCAACTGCTCGTATTGTGACATTTTGTTTTCTATGGGGAACATATGTTTCCCATTTACACGTTTTAATCCATATTCTCATAATTTGCTTCAAACTATTGAAAGAATTTTGAAAATCAAACCCGTTCCTTTCCAGAAAAAAAATATGGTACCATAATTTTTCGTTGGTACTATTTATTTTTAAAAATTTTCTATGATGCTTTTTCCTAGTATTATTTCCCAAATTCTGATGATTGTGTAATATAACGTATTTTTTTCCAGAATACAAAGAATTGATATAAATAAAAGAAGAAACGAGGAAAGTTTGCATATTGTTAAAGTTTTTACTTTTAATACGAATCTTTCAGAAAAATGAAATACGATACGAGTTATTTGAACAAGTTTTCTACATATTGTTAAAGGTAAGCCTATTTTTATTTTATACTATAGATTGCTACAGATTGTAAAGGTTTTACTTTTAATATGAATCTTTCAGAAAAATGAAATACGATACGAGTTATTTGAGCACGTTTTCTACATATTGTTATAATTTTAAAAGAATTCATTACGTCAAGTGTACAAGCCCGAACGAGTGTAGTTTTATTAATGTCATTCAGTTTTTAATAGATTTTTGGTGAAGTAGGACAGGTGGTACATGTATGTAGTCTTATAAAATATGCATTCTTTTCCAGGTTCAAGGAACCACGAAGATGGATAAAAATAAAGTATGTGTTTTTTTTATCATGTGTTTACATTTTAATCAAAGCTCCATTGGGTTTGATAAATGAAACATACCTATTAAAGATAGTATGATTAATGAAAAAAGGGAAAGAAAAATAACGAAGCTCCGTAAGGAATCAATACTACGTACTTAGATACACGATTAGATAACGAGACAAAAAAAAAACACACAAACTACCAGACTAAATAAGGGTCGATTCACTAAATATATGCATCACACAAACAAAAAGACAATCAAATCTCAAAACAGGAATAAAAATACAACAGAACTGTTTACCCAAACATAGCATGGTTTCTATTTTATCGTTTCAGAAGTACGTGTGTGACAAATATGGGAAACAGTTTACGGAGAAGGGCAATTTCACTAGACACATGAAATCCCACGTCCAATCTTCTCAAACCTTTTCCTGCAACATCTGCGGAAAAGAATTCAGCCGTCCCGATATTAAGAAACTCCACGAGGAATCCCACAACTACACAATTACCTGTCCCGTTGTGGTCAATTGTTTAATTGAAGAAAAAACATGCTCCGTTACCGGACTCTGCACGAAAGACCTGAAGTGAGGCCAAGGATGCTAGATAAGAGACCCGCATCCCCCGAACCTGAACCATCCGATAGTCCTGCAAAAAGACCACGAATTCACAGTCCCAAGTCTTCCAACAGTCCGTCCATTGAACCTAATATATTACCAGAGGACCCGGATACCAGAATACTATATCTAAGACACTGGAATACCATCCAAACTCAGGAAAACAGTGGAAACCGTGTCCAGGACCGATATAATTTTAGAATATTTAGACAACTTTCTGGACGATTTGAGCCGTCACAACAAACTGGAATATATCAGACAACAGCGTTCTGACACCAAATGGGTTGTGCACCTCCGGACCAACGTTACATTTTACGTTAATAAAATCAACAAGCATCCCATTGGCGCAAGTGTCCTTCTACCTGATTACATCCTAAAACAAATCATGGAGT
The DNA here is from genome assembly GCA_002080005.1 of Gigantidas platifrons. Lineage (NCBI taxonomy): Eukaryota > Metazoa > Mollusca > Bivalvia > Mytilida > Modiolidae > Gigantidas > Gigantidas platifrons. The sequence goes on from MJUT01053395.1 coordinate 17,817, forward strand.
GGTTGCATTAATTAACTGATCCCATGAACCTTACAACGACGACCTGTGTTTATTTAGATACCTGGCCGTACATCGTGGAGCTCTCGTTAGAGATGTCGAATCTCCAGGAAAGACATATTTCCACCATTATTTACAACATACACATACGTCTCCAAATAAATTTAAAGGAGTGGCAATTGAAGATCTACAAGACATCGAACAATTTTACGAAATAAATATTTTCGTGTACGAGCTCAAAAAAGACGAAATGGGCATTGTTAATATCGAACTGACCCGGCGTTCGCCTCATAAATACAAAAGTACACTGTATCTCAATCTCGTTGAATTTGAATGTTGGTGTTTAATGCCACTTTCAACAATATTTCAGCTATATCATGGCGGCCAGTTTTAGTGGTGGAGGAAGCCGGAGTACCCGGAGAGAACCACCGACCCTGGGCAAGCAGCTGGTAATCTTTATCACCTGCGGCTGCGAGTCAAGTGTACCCCTTTTTGTAATTTACAAAGCTGGGCGCGAACCCACGCCGTATTGATGATAGGATTGTATGAGCTGTTAGATCCAACGACCTAACTCATTGAGCCACCCGGGCCCCCAAACTCTTTGAAGACCATTTTAGCTACATTAAAGACCTGCGGTCATACAGCAAACGTTTTTCCTGTAGCAAATGTGGTAAACTCTGGAAGTCTTGTTTGATGTTAAAACGTCTCGAGCGAACCTGCGAGGCCAAAATTCGCTACAGTTATCCCAAAGGGGTATACCATCCCAACCAATGCAGTTTTTTGAAAAGATAGAGGAATTCGGTATCGATATTCCAGAAGACCTCAAGTATTACCCATACAGGGCAACGTACGATATAGAAGCCATGCTGGAGCCTACATAGCAGATAGAGTGTCTACAACCCCGTTAGATATTTCAATCTGTGGTGTGGACTGTGATATAGATTCTAAATATGGATTGTGTAAATATTTTTCATTTGTCATGGAATTTTTAACCATATTCTAATGTGACGTTTAAAAGTTTGTGAAACTTTATTTTGTGAAATATTGACTTTTTTATCGGTAAAGTTCTAGTTGATTTTGAATATAAAGGAAATCTTTAAATAGTTAAATAGAATGAATTAAACTTCACGATTTTATTTTAAATAGTTATATTGATGTCAATATAATATACCTCATTGATTTTCTTTTAAATAGTTAAATGATGTCAATATAATATACCTCATTGACTGTAGTAAATTCTACATTGCTGTATACAAT
>MJUT01053395.1:19215-29625 GCA_002080005.1 Gigantidas platifrons
GTGTTAACGCCACTTTCACCAATATTTTAGTTATATCGTGGTGGAGGAAACCGGAGTACCCGGAGAAAACCACCGACCTAACACAATTCACTGACAATCTTTATCACATGTGTCTGTGCTCCGTCATATTATCTCTAATTCAAGGTGTAGGTGTCCCAGTATTCTATTAGTAAATTGTAATTAGGTGCTTCGTTATGCAAAGGTCTTTCGGTAAAAACGGACCAAAGGACATAGTCCAGGATCTTGGATTTTTATCTTTTACACATAATAGTTGATGGTATATATTTTATAAGGAGTTGAAACTGATCACATCGTGACCTATTATACAAGATCACTTTATATAAAACCTATTTAACAAGATGACTTTACATAAAACAAAAGGGGAAAAAAAACTTCACATCAGAGTACAAAAGGTATGCAAAGGGTAAACATATGAACCCCACAGGGACAAGTAGAACACACAAAGAAATGAATGAAAAAGGGTTAACCAATACACAACGTACATGTAAAGTGTTCAAGCTTAAAAAAAATGGGTAATGGTTAAAGTTAAAGGGGACGTGGCCAAAAACCTATGAAAACAGAGAAAAAAAGAGCAAACAGATAGCATTCAGATATGAAAAATGATAGAACACAGACGTATAGAAGGATTGCGTCTATCATGTTCAATGCAAGAAGGAGTGAGCTTACATTTGGAGCAATGGAAAACCCTGTGCAACATGTCGGAAATCATCGACGATTTTCTTACCAGAGTCATAGAAAAAGAACCAGTAGATTGGCGATGCCATATCGGAGACGATGCTTACGTCACCATCAAGGCACCTTACGTCTGTGTTCATATCAGAAAGCACTTTATTCCCGCCGTTGAATGGACATACTCTCCCACAAGAGAGGTGTGGCTTTACACTTTGGAGAATGGAAAGAACTGAAAAAAACCCAAACAATCCCATTGTTGGAAGAAAGAGAGCCAGAACTGACACAGTTAGTTCCCTTTTATAGAACAGACTTGTAAAATAAAACATCGAAATGAATACTTGTTTGTTTGTTATAAATATGCCCTATCTACCCTAATTCAGTCAGTCGTATCTCGGCATCCGAAACGACAACATGAGTAATACTTTAGTTTATACAATATGACCTATGTGTGGCCTGCAGGCTTAAAACGCCACTTATAAAGCAAACAAGGTAACCAAAAGTCTACACTTAAGCAGCAGCAGCCATACACGCGTACCCCAGAGCAGCAACAGCAACAGCCATACACGATTACCCCAGATCAGCAGCAGCAGCCATACACGTTTACCCCAGAGCAGCAGCAGCCATACAAGTCTACACCAGAGTAGCAGCAACAGCCGTATATTGTTATCACAGAGCAGCAGCAGCAGCAATATATCTTCTTTCTAGACCAGCACGAAATACAATGGAAGACAGAAGAACCTCATTACATGATACAAACCAACAATCCTTACACATTTTACGTTCCCGATAAATACGATCCAAACCATTTGATGCCGTGGGTCCATCCATTTACGAGTGTGATCTCGGGACCAACCGGAAGTGGAAAATCCGTCTATGTCAAAAGATTCGTACACAATATCCGACATATGATAACCCCAATACCGGGTCGCATCTTGTGGTGTCATGGAGAACACTAGACTTTATACGGATCCGTAGATGGGTAAAACGAAACTGTGTATTCGTAAACACCTCAAAACCAAATCCGATCGCAGTCTCGTCGACTGTCTGTGTGAGTGTACCGATAACATTTTAAGAGGCAACGTCCTGTTAACTAAACTGCAGAAGGAAAAACTCAAGAGAAATAATGCCGGATTGAGAACACTGACGAAAAAGTGGGTCTCTCTCAAAAAGAAGAAAACGATTTTTCAGAAAGGTGAATTTTTGGGATCCCTACAAGCACCGATTGCCTCGGTAGTAGCACCGTTGCTCTCTACTTTATTTCAATGAAGGAACTAACCTTACTAAATGTATACCACCAGACTCAAGAGCGCCCAAAACCTTCAGTGGAACAACGCGTGAAAGTCATGGACACCTTGGATAAGAAAGATGCAAACCATACTAGAAAGAAAAGACCTGTCTCAAGCTATGCGATCAATCATTCATTCGATATTTGAACGTCCACGACGATTACAGACCCAAACCCGTGGTAGTAGCACCTGAACTCGTGAAACAGGACCTGATCGACAACGAAATTTTGGAAAGCGTACTAAAAACAATGAAGGCCAAGGCACAACTCTTGTTGAAAAAAATGAAAAGTAGTCCCGACATTAGCTGGAACAAGAAAGGGGAACTGAAATACAAGGCAGAAATCGTTCAAGGAAGCAATGTGGTGGATTTAGTCAACGACGTGCTGCGCAAAAGGAATTATTTCAACCCACAAGGATGGGAAACACTCGGAGAAGCCTTCCGAGAAGCAAATTTTCCACAAGATTTGATTGGTCACGAGGACCACTGGAGATATACCAGTCAGACGAAAAGAACACCGAGATATCGCAAACGACAACAGAGTCCCTCCCCTTTTAGACCGAACTCCCCAAAAACACCAACAAGCAGAAGGAAAGAAATCCAGAATGAATAAAATAATTTCATGAAACTGTAATCACCTAATTTTTGAAACTACTCAAAATATAGATTACAATAGGCTACAAGGTTGAAAGTGAATTATTAGTGTTTCTTGCACCACGGGGTGTTAGGAGTTGTTTCCTTTAAAACATATTGTAAAAATGGTACACATTACCTCAAAAGTATCCTTGGCTAATCTCTGAAATAAATAAAGTATCCATGAAAAGTCATATTTTGATTCTGAAATTACTATGCAATGAGCCGAATATTTGACCTTTAGGCAGCAATATGCTTTCCCAGCACAGAGGTTTATTTTCATGTGAAAACAAATCATAGCATTCTTTTTTTGACATGAAAAATAATTAATTCATAACATCATTACACACTATAAATGCATCCTGATAAAACAAGCTAACTTTCAACTTACTGCCAACCACATTCAAGAAAGTGTGTGTACTCTGACCAGTGCCTACACTATTAGTAGCACAACATATATAGTTTCCTATATCACCAGATTCCACCCGTGTTATTGAAAGAGACGGATTTGACACTGTAGATCCACTGTATCTACTGCTCGCTGGAAGATCAGTGGCAACACCATTCACCATCTTCCTCCAAACTACCGTAGTGTGCATTGGGTTAGCTTGTACTGAGCAACTAAGAGTCACAGGATTTCCAACTATTATACTTTGTTGATCTGGAGTTACTGTTACAATAGGAAAGACTGAAAGAATTAAAAAAAAATTGGGATAAATGTATTTATTTCTCTTCCCATAATAATAGCTATGGAATCGTTCACATGCTATTACAGAATTATTTTAAAGATCTATATGTGCTACAGTAAACAACATATTAAATATAACATCAACTATACAAGAGAAACAGATACATGTCATCTATGTCTCTGACAAACAATCACACTCTCTATTGCATCACATAGCTTCCGCTGTCTACTGACATTACATTGTAAGGGAATAACCATTTAACCCTTATGCACCAATATGTTTTTTCCGGGCCAGAAGTTTATTTTCATGTGAAATAAAAATCAGAGTATTTTTTATTTGTCATGAAAAATCATTAAAATGCCTTTTAGCTGAAAATAATTAACTCATATTAATAATAACAGTGAGTATAATACCTTTATCTGAACATTTATCAACCCTTTACCATACCATTATTGCCCCCTTTTATAATCAAATATCAGATCAGCTCTTTAGTTGACAATAAGTGATCCCTTATTGTACTTATAATATTGTTAAGTTCATACCTAAACATTATTGACCCCGTTCATTTATAACAACATACACTACCCATGATATCTTGAACATGTAAGCCGAATATTTCACCCAACTTGTAGGCTAACATTTATGTTAGCTTGATGACTAAATAATATTTCTTCCTGAAGTAAAAAAGCGTATCAAATGTCAATAGCATAATAATGATCAAAGTATTTTTTTACCTCCCACAGCTAGCTGAGTGTTAGAACTCTGTCCTTCTCCAACGACATTTGTTGCAGCGCATTTATACGTTCCAATAGCATTACTATCGGCAGCCTTTATGTTTAATGAAGGCGTGCGCACGGTTCCAACGCTGTACTGGTTCAGATCACCAGCATTGATGGAAGAAAGCTGCCCATTATTATCTACCCTATACCATGTAACAATAGTATGAGCAGGGTTCGAGTTGATGATGTTACAAGGAATAGTAACATCATTTCCATATATAATACTATATGCTGGACTTGGTGGTTGAGCTGAAAAGTATGATACACACCATTAGTCCATTAAATGATTGTATTATATATCTATTTCAATAAAATTAAAAACAAAACAAAAAATACCACACTGTCAGGACAGCTCCAATATACCACACTGTCAGGACAGCTCCAAATACCACACTGTCAGGACAGCTCCAAAATACCACACTGTCAGAACAGCTCCAAAATACCACACTGTCAGGACAGCTCCAAAATCCATACTGTCAGGACAGCTCCAAAATACCACACTGTAAGGACAGCTCCAAAATACCACACTGTCAGGACAGCTCCAAAATACCATACTGTCAGGACAGCTCCAACATACCACACTGTCAGGACAGCTCCAAAATACCACACTGTCAGGACATCTCCAAAATCGAACAAAAAATACCACACTGTCAGGACAGCTCCAAATTCTAATAGAAAATACCACACTGCCAGGACATCTCCAAAATCTAACAAAAAATACCACATTGTCAGGACAGCTCCAAAATTTAACAAAAAATACCACACTGTCAGGACAGCTCCAAAATCTAACTAAGAATACCACACTGTCAGGACAGCTCCAAATTCTAATAGAAAATACCACACTGTCAGGACAGCTCCAAATTCTAACAAAAAATACCACACTGACAGGACAGCTCCAAAATCTAACAAAAAATACCACACTGTCAGGACAGCTTCAAAATCTAACAAACAATACCACACTGTCAGGACAGCTCCAAAATCGAATCGCAAAATCGTAAAAACTGTGGGAAAACATGATACCCCTAACATACATAAAAAATAGAAATAAAATATAAAACGTTGCATATAAAGCTGCACTGTGCAAAATAATATTTTAAAGGGAAACATTTCAAAGAGAGAGGTAACTATTTATTGGTAATGTTGGTTACATTCAGTCTCCGAATACCACACAATCAACATGAACAATAAAAAGATTCGACTGCATCCCAATGATGCATTTAGTCTATATTGCATCACCATTTCTGGTATTAAACACGTAATGTTGAACTATTCATTCTATCAATCTTGTAATGTATCTTGTTGAGAATGGAATCTTGTCTAAATAAAGAGCTATATATATATTGTAGGAGGATAGATAGCATGGAAGGCTTCTGTTGGACCAATGATAATAAACAAGAGCTATGTAACTTCATCTACATTTTCTGAGAGAACGTTTATCAACACTAAATCGAAATATCAGTACAAAAATTCCTTCCAAATAAGATTAAAGATAAAAATTCTAAAAACAAATTATGTTGCAATTTTATACTATTATGGTCTGTATAGCTTGGAAACCGTGAAAACAATAAAAGTTACATGCAATATGTTGTCATTAATTGATAGATCACACCAAGAGGAACACAACAGAAGACGGTATCCATTCAAATCGGATGAAAATCTAAATAGAAAATGCATTATTGGCTAATAATATCTCTGAAATGGTACGAGGTACTGGTATATCAAATCCGACTGTGAAACTCAGGAGAGAGAGGATTTTATCATATAATAAGGAATTTAAAAAAAAAAAAAAGAACGAAATACACACACACATTAAATCTGGTAATTTTTGTTTTTTTTAAGTTTATCTTTTCATGGTTGACTGCTTTTATGTCCCTTATAATACGATAACTTATAAGGCTATGTAAAGTTCATTAACCTATTACATGTTGTACATATAGTGATTTATATAAGGAATTCAATCAAAGCAAAACTCATTCAAATCCAACTTCGAATAAACTCCCTATTAAAATGACCACTTTTAGCGCCTCTATTTTTTTTAGGAAACGGCCATGGTTAAAATATCGAAAATCAATCCAAACGTTTTTGTACCGAAATATGCTGTGATCAAATTTCAGACAAATCAGACAAATAGAACGTAAATAGTTGTAGAAAATACAGCGTGTCTACATATTATGTACTGATAACGACACGCTCACACCATAATACGATTGCAAAATAGTAAACAAGTAAATAAAAATAATAATAAATATGGCAGTGTGTGATATGTATAGTTTGCATACAATAACTATTGGCATATAATTAGGCATATCATAAAGCTTATTTTCTATTAATTATTTGTTAATAAAGTAGCTAAGCCTCCCCTTGTAAAACTTATCCAATGACTGTTGAATCTAATGGTACATGATAAATACAACATTCATGTAGAATTAAATCAGAGACATTAAATTGATGTGGATAGAAACCTGTAATACTATCCCGATGGAATATTAATAGTAATATTAACAGAGCAAAATACATCAAATTGTCAGTACAGTTACACAATCTAATTAGAAATCAGCCACAGGGAAAATTGATATCCCTAACACACATCATATGACCGAGCACTCTCTTGGCTTGCAACAGACACTCCTATAGCAGGTGGCAGGGACTAACTAGTTTTATGGACATAACTTTTACCTCTTAGTGAAATTATGTGGTCATACAAGTGTTCTCCACATGTGAGTAAGTTCACATATAAAATAAGATCAATATACAAGAGGCTCCCCAGAGTCATTACTTGCTGAAAATGTCCAGATACATTGGCTAGTGAAACATATTTTAGTTGTGTTTAATAACCTCTACATGTATGTTATATCTATAGTAAGGGCCCGGGTGAATCAATGAGTTAGGTAGTTGTATTACCTAACAACTCATACAAGCCTATCACCAATACGGCGTGGGTTCGCTCCCGGCTTTGTAAATTATAAAAAAGGTTCACTCGACTCGCAAGTGATAAAGTTTACCAGTTGCTTGCTCATGGTTGGTGGTTCTCTCCGGGTACTCTGGCTTCTTCCACCACTAAAACTGGTCGCCATGATATAGCTGAAATATTGCTGAAAGTGGCGGTAAACACAATAAAATCAAATAAGATCAATATATCTATAGTAGCAACACAATATTTAGTTGGTTAATTACACATAACTTTTATTAGATTTTCCAGGAATGAATAGGATACACTTTGGGTTTAAAACTATCCCTAATGTGCATATTTCCAAACACAATCTATCAATTTATCTTTAAACATGATATTATAGAATAGAACCTATTAAATATTGAATTGTACCTAGATCCCAAATCTGTGTTGAATTGTCTAAGTTGAACTTATAAGTTCTAAGTTGCATTTCAAGAAATACTTATAGTGTTTTGTGCTTATGCTTAAGTTGTGTCAAATCAGAGTTCACAAAAAGCAATTTTGTTAAATGACCTCCCCTTTTTCTAGATTCGTTTATCAAACAATATAAGCAACTGAACCTGTGGCAGATAGTCAATAAATTGAAATTGATTGTGAACTTTGATTGTGAAAAATACAAATCAAAGAATCCTGCAACTGTTATTATTAATTAATTATCATTAATATGTAACAATTCTAAGGATGTTATTTTAACATGTACAAAATATGTATTAAAGAACAATAAGATTTAACTCTTTTCTATAGAAATTAATTAGTAAATATATTTTATTAAGCAAGTTATATTGTGACATATTGTTTTGTTCAATAACAAACATAAAGTGATAATAACAACTCCTTTTTAAAGGCATATTGTCGACGATTTTGTTGAAAAATTTTTACTGTCCATAAATGAATTATTTAAGCTATCATTAAACACTTATGCTGCAAAAGATACGATTGGTGGTCTTTTTTGGAGTTAACGGAATTATTGTCCGGGATGACAAAATTCAAAGTGAAAGTAACAGAGCCACCTATGAAAAAAAACGGAAGTTCGGAACTCTCGGGGTTTTAACTTTGAGGTGAGGAAAATACTGTTAAGATTCAAACAATTTAAATTGTCAAGTTCGTTTAATGTTGTTGAATCTTAACGTTTCGTAGCGTATTCGCCAATAATTCGGTGTTTAATCTTCATTTTATGAAGGTCAGTACGGAAAACGACAATAATTTTGGGTATGAAAAATTACGGTTTTGGTAGACAATATGCCTTTAAACCTCTGTTGAAGGTGTGAACTCAGCAAATAAAAGCTTGAAGGTATTCAGAAGTCGTAAATTGAATGACTTGCAATAAAATGATCACGATAAAAAAGGACAGAAGAATAAACAATGATGTACAAAACGCTACACAGAAAATTAAAGATTGAACAAAACGAATCCCACTAAAAATCAGAATTAATCATATTAATGGTTTTATTTATTTTTCAAAAATATTAAATTTATGCAAATTTGTAAAATACATGAAGCGTTTAAAATTTTCAATACAAGATAATTGGAGGATTCCTAGATTAATTGTTATTTATACACACTTCCTGAACCAGTAAGAGTGGTAGGCACACATTGTCCGACTCTAACAATGTTCTGAACCAAGCAAATGCATTGACCAGCGTCAGATGATGAAACACTAAATATGGTAAGAGATGGTTGAAACGTAGTACTGCCACCGTACTTGTTGGTGTTCGCATAGGAGTATATATACTGGCTGCCAACAGTGTTATATCTTAGCCAATATACTTGTGTAAAGTTAGGGTTAGCAGTTACAGTGCAGACTAGTTGAACAGAAGATCCCGTTGTTACAGTATATGTAGGTTGTGAAACAGATACAACTGGAACGGCTAGAATGAAGGGATATAGACAAGATTGACAAGAATGTGATGGCATTTGTAATAAAATATATCTACCATACTGTTATGTCAATGGCAACCATCTAGTTTATCACATGAAGCTTTACATCACGTATCATTTAATACTATAAACAATTCTACTTACTTTGGCATATAATTGGTACAACTAACACAAGAAGAACGAAATAGTAGCAAAATATCCATGGCAGTAGACTGGACCTAGCCATCTTGACTACTAATGTGGCACTTTACGAAGATGAAGTATTTCCAGATGTTAGGATGTTTCACTTTCGCTGACGAAAACTTTAAATTTGGAAACATTGGGAAAATGACGATGGAACAGTCATGGCTGTGTGGCATTTTATGTTTTCCACTAAAGGGATGTTAATGCTTTTACTTACAACGTTTTTGTCTTAAATTTATTTCCATTTCTTTCTAAGCATGTTAAATTTAGTAATTTAGGCTCCATTTAGACGCCTTTTAGAAATAGTATGCCAATATCAATAACCCTTAAACTCTTATGATTCTTTTTATAGTATGTATTGTCTGCTTACTGTATGGCAGCTATCAATAGTCTACTTATATAGAAACATTAATTTCACACTATAAACATTTTGTTATACATATGTTTGTTTTTATTCTATGTGTTGTATGTAAATAAAACTTAGTATAAAATAGACGTAGCCACTATTACACCGGTAGTGATTGCCCCCGTTGTCAGAGGTAAATATCAAAATAATTATATTGTGCTTAAAATTCAGAAGGATCAGTCAACTACAACTAAAGTTTTTTCACAGACGGACGACGACGACACAACCATAATATAATACGACGACCACTTGCTTTGCGGTCGTAAAAAATGCAGTCAACACTTTGCTTTTAGCGTTAAGGTTAAACGTTATTTTAAAAAATCGGGAAAGGGGAAAAGGGATTCTGTTTAATGACATTATCGAAATAAGTTCCTAACAGACGAAGATGTTTAATTTAGTGGACATGACATGTATCTGGAATAACCTTCACGAAGTCAAAAAAATAATATATACACGAATATCAGAAATTATTTTAGGGAATAAAGAGTGGCACTGCACCTAATACTGCCACCATAGCACCAGTACATTTCTAAAATTGTGTTTGTAGAATAATAAAGTTGAAGTATAATTCAATTTTAGTGCTTGAAATTCATAGTTATATTCCAAATGTACTTGTAGTTTTACATTTAATGAAATTGCTTTAAATTACTTATCGTTTTTTTTATTTATTTCCTCCCAGTCTGAATTAACAATATATTATTATGTCTTCAATGTCCTAGTCATAGTTCATGTAGATAACAAAGTATTTAAATCTAATAAAAAAAAGTTAAAACAAATTTAAAACCTCAACTTAAGTATATGCATATATCCGTATTCCTTTAAATGGACATGGTATCACCAAAATCTTATAGTTATATGGTGGCTATTTATAGGATAGAGACATGCTCAGTGTGACATTTTATCTTCGTTTGAACT
>MJUT01053395.1:36709-61853 GCA_002080005.1 Gigantidas platifrons
TTACTGTTGTTGCGTACTCTAATCAATTACATTATGTGATATTACTTTTTACTTAGGCTTCGGGTAGATATGTGGTAAGCTATAAAACTCCAATCACATATGTCACGATCCTTTTTTGTATTCTTGATCGCTAAAGTTGGTGGAAAATGAAACATAATGACAAGATTAAGAACAGTTTATTTTTCATCGAGAAAAAGACATACATACGATTTACAACACATAATGATGTTGTCTTCCCTAAAAGATTACAGAAAAAGACATACATACGATTTACAACACATTATGATTTTGTCTTCCCTAAAAGGTTACAGAAAAAGACATACATACGATTTACAACACATAATGATTTTGTCTTCCCTAAAAGGTTACAGAAAAAAACATACACACGATTTACAACACATAATGATTTTGTCTTCCATTAAAGGTTACAGAAAACAAAACAAAACACAAATAAAGCAAAAGACAAAAACGCAGAAAGGACATAACTATCAGAGCGACAATATTTCGTTTTAACATGGGGCATATCATTGTTTTATACAGAAATTGGTGAATTAGGATTCGATATGTCACAAAAACAAAGACAAAATTAGTTTCTGTATCTAGGTTTTCTAAGATTAAAGATGCTTTGCCTTAGGCTTATTAACCAATGTTTTCAATATTTGATATAATTGGCTAGAATATGTAACTTTTATAAAAAAAAAAATGTCTTTTAAAACGGGAGAAAATATATATCCCTCGTTTGTGAATTATTTCGTACAAAGTTAGGGTACACTGTTTCCAATATGAAAGCTAAAACAAAGGCTTTCAGACTTTCAACATTACATTAAGAGTGTGCGTAACATGGAGTAGTGATATTTATTTCAAAATACCCATAACATATCCTCTACTAAAAATAACAATAGAATGGGTTTTATTATTCCTATTTTTTATTGTTTTTTTTTATAGTTATGAAGGCTAAATATAATATTTACAGTATACATAAACCATATTTTAAGACAAATTTAAAACGACATTGTTTTCCATAAAGAGTTTGCCCTTTTTCCATGGCTTCATAAATAAAAGAAGCATTGATTATAATTATATTAACATTACCATTCACACATAGCAACGTTGTCTACGTCTATTCCTACGGTCTGAATTGACTAATACATGGAATCGACGATATGTTCTAGACTATGGCTGATATTTCGCAGATGCGGTTTGAGATGGCATGCGACGATATATCCACAATGACCAAGTTGTCACCTATTCATTTTCATCAGTTTATCAGTTGAATTTGTCAATAGCAAATATATGTCAACTACCAGGAAGTTTACATCCAGCAAAGCTAATATTCCGAACAAACACGATTTTTTCACCGAAATCTCTATTTCGGAACTAGTCCATTGAAAAGGTTAGAATTATTCACACATTTCATCAATTTACATTTGGGTGTCAATGTATTCTGCCTCTTTAGGATCTGAAAAAAGTAGGTTACATAGTATCAAAGTGACATGTTGATTGATTGATTGATTGATTGATTGATTGATTGATTGATTGATTGATTGATTGATTGATTGATTGATTGATTGATTGATTGATTGATTGATTGATTGGAGTTTCTCTGGAAGTAATATTTTCTTAGAGTAGACCATTTTCATATTAATGTTTTGTATTAAGATACTTAGATGCTCGTCTTAATTCTACTGGTTACGCTAAAAAAAAGGACATTATTCAAAGGGGCCGGTCTATCATAAAATTAATTGTCACACTTCACAATATATTACATGTTAGCTAAATTATATTCATGTCAAGAGGCTGGTCGTATGGTAGTTGGATTTATAACTACCTATGCAATCGGTGCCTATCATCACTAGATGCACTCAATACAACGTTATGTGATAAAAAAAATAGTCAGTGACTTGCGACAGGCCGGTGGTTTTCTCTGTGTACTCCGGTTTCCTTCACCAATAAAACTGACCGCCAAGATATAACTAAACTATTGTTGAAAGTGGCATTTAGCACCATAACCCTAACCCTAATCCTATTTATGTCAAATAGGAATAACTATTAAAAACAAATAGAGCCTAGATATGAAATTTAGTGCGCACGATACGTTTCTGGAATAACTTTCCATCATAGCATTGACATTTTAAAAGTATTGAAAGTTCTAAATAATGTTATTAGTATTAGAACTAAGGTTCTCCTCTCTCATGCATGGGTGACCTAACCTGATTCTAGGTAATCCTGTTTTACCCCTTTGGTTTTCTTGCTCCCAAAAACCGTTTAAATTATTTGGGTTTTTAATCTTTTGACTTCGAGCATTGCCGATGAAGGTTATTCAAGAATGCGCGCACTAAATTTGATATCTACGTTTTTATTTCATCACGGAGATGTATCTTTTAAACAATGGAAAGCAAAATAAATTAAAAGCATTTTGAAGCATAAAAACCAAAGGTGTCTAAACAAGATAATCGAAATCGGCTATGATCACCCATACCTGAAGAAAAAGAAGAGCCTTAGCTGAAATAATGTTTGAAAATGGGGTTGAACACCATAAACCCACCCCATCCAATGTACCTTTTATCCAACCGCTCCTCATTTCACCATCATACTACAAATTCACATGTACAGTGCAATGCTTAGAAAAAATCTCAAAGTAACACTAAGCAGCAAAGAAAATGTATCAAGTAAACGTTAGAGAAAAATGGGCAATACAGGCAACATTGAGAATAAGGAACAGAATGAGGACAAACACAACAAAACACACAAGCAACAAATATATATAACGATGTGCAACCCCATCATCAGATACATACCGATGTAATCTTCTAACATGAGATCAAAGAACAAAATACTCATTTTACATTTCAAGTACAGTACAAGTATCAATGTTCAATGTGGCCATCACATGAACACACAATAGATCACCTAAAATAACGACATTGTTATGCCACTTTAGAAAACAACTAAATAAACACATTACACACATAGTGTGTTTGTGCATGACTTTGTATCAAGTCAAGCCTGTTGTGTAAAACATTATCACCACGAGTCCCCATTGCGAGGAGTAGTGAAGCGGTCTGTTCACGCGACAGGCGAAACCTGATAAAAGTATTGTATTGACATACGATGTATGTAATAAGTTTATCTAAGATGTCAATAGAAAAAAAACATTTTTTTTAACAATTAATAAGGGTTGAATAAAATCAGCAAATTTATTACAATACTTCGAGAGTGACTACATTTTTCCCATAACGTCACGTTATTATTTGCCGTTTATTTGCATTACTCTTTCAGTTCCGCAATATACGTCCGACAATGATTCTTTTGAAGAAATGTGCAATACATGATCCGTCAGTATCCGGAAATATTGACAATATGTCCTTGGAAATGTGAAAACGACCGTTAATTCGTGATACATTAATTTGTCGGATAGACTAACAAATATAAATGAATGAACATTGAACAGTCTTTTCCCTCGAATTCCAATACTATGATGTCATGAACATGTAGTCCAGTAGAGAAAGTATCGTGCAACGTTGCGCCATTCTTTCATCACCACAGTGTTGTGATGCAACATCTTGTAGCAGACACCTCATATCAGACTGGCTACTTGACAATAAGATAATATAGCGTGTAATGATAATCGGTGATAAGTTATTTCGACATATGAAGGGTAATATATCGATAATTGGTTCTCCTATAATTATTGTAATATGGAATATACATCAACATAGATGTTCGTGGAAATTATATTTGAATAGTGCATCAATTTTAAATATAAGTTAGATAAATCAGAATGGAAAAAATCAAGAATGGGAATTCAAGAGACACAGGCAATGATGGGCACAAGACACACAAAGCATAAAACACAACACAGAAAGCCATTCATAATAACTAACTATTGGATACAGTTAATGTCCATTGTTAGTCAAATACTTATAGGTAAAATTGAAAAGGTTGAAGATACCAAAGAGGTATCAAACATCCTAAATCGAAGAAGAACATACCATTCAATTCCTGGAGAGGAAACATGAGGAAACAAACAATGGACCACACACAAAAAAAAACAACAGCAACAGCAACAACAATAACACAAAAAAATACCGATTGAGCAACATGCTATTGAAAATGAACAAGACCATAAAATAAGGATAACAGTTTTACTTTTGACTTGTTAAAATTATATTCAAAATGTGTAATTCATACCTTGATAATTTGCCAAGTCAGTATACTTATGTGTACTTTCCTCTCTATTTCCCAGGGTTTCGTAAGGCTTCGTAGAGCTATAATAGAAGCATAAACATAGACTAAAATCATTGTAGCTCTTCCATGCTATCCGATGTAACAGTATGAATTGTGATTTTTAGTACAAATATAGAGAAAAAAAAAGCGAAATAAGAAGCTTAGAATAAAAGTAAATGGGCTGTTCAGATACAAAGTCAAGAACAATATCGTCATCAACAAAACAAGAAACAAAAACACAATATAAGGGATATGTCTACACAAACTACGATAAAATAGAATAAGGTGGTGTTTTTGTTCTGCAGAAATGGCATCCTATCTTTCTGAACGTTATTAACGCCGAACACGTTCTGTGTTCTGTGTTGTGATGTCTGCTAAGATTTCCGAATAAGCGTGAATTTTGATTCGTCTTTACCTCCAGTTGTTTAGTTTCTAGGAGGGTTCATGTCTTATTTATGTTATTTGTGTTTGTATGTGTATATTGGTGTCCAACACATAATGTGTTGTGTTGTTGGTTGGAATGTCTTCGTCTTGTGGTTTGTGTTCCCACTGTTGCCAGTTTCTCTGGATTGTCAATCTTGATTGACCCTTCGAGTTTCTTTAACATCCATACAGCTAGATTATGTGCTATAAAATACATAACTACGGAAAACAAAACAAACAAAATAATAAACTTATATACCCCCATTCAATTCAGCATATATTAATTGCATAGTATACGGAATATAATTACAACTAAGCTTTTGCTGTCTTAAACTTTCCCTGTGCATGGCGTACATTACCATATCATGCATACAATATATACATAGTGATGACCACAATATTGTTTTTAACGCCGTATTGTTATTAGCTTTTCTGTGTTGTGTGTTTTGGTTTTTTTTTGTGTCTTCGTCCTGTGTTCAATGGGGTCCATGTTGCTCATTTTATTTTTCTGTGTTGTGCTTTTTTGCTTTGCTTGTCTTCGTCCTGTGTCCTGTGTGCCCACTGTTGCACTTGCATGTGTCTCTGGATTTTACATTCTAGATTTTTCCCGTCGGTTCTCTCTGACGTTTATTGATGTCATGAATACAAATTTAATAATTTACTTAATGGCACCACAACGCTTTCCTGTAGTAACCGTGATCAGGTACGATAAAAGCCATATGATTTAAGTTTGTGGGAGCAAAATAAAGAGGTTGTATACTAAGATAATATTTCGTCCATTTCGTCAATGGAATGACAAGTAATGAATATTGTGCTTATGTAACAAGTGAATTCTTTCCACCAGTGTATTCTTTCCTTTTGGATAAAACACGTTAGGGTAGAAATTCGGGGTATCAATAACTGTTTGTACTAACATCAACCCAGATGAACCACTTACATGAACCCTTTTAAGTTTATTTTTATAAAATAACCCTGGGTAGGGATTATAATTGTTTCATATATATTTTATTGAATCGTAAGAGTCAAATTATTTACCCATTAGAGGTTGTGTAGTTTCTTCTATCTGATAAACCTGAAAAAACATGCAAATTTATACTCAAAAGCAATGTTGTTAAATAATATGATCAAAGTTGCCATTTTTTTATTTTATTTTTGGATAACTCATCACTTGAAATTGTGTTTATTTGTCTTTATGACAACAACTAGAAGAAACAAATATCATTGTACATGTATAACCAGTGTATGCTGTTTTTGTAGATCATTTCTGTTTGTCCATATTCTGTGTTTTCTGGCTTTTGATTTACGGCTTCTGGTTCCGATTTAGCCAGTTTTTGCTCTTACTCATATATTATGCAATCTTAGAGGAGAAGCAAATAACAATGTTATATAAGTTGGCTTTGCCAGACCAGGGCTCAAACCATAGGACACAACATACCTAAATGTAATGCAATATGTAATGTTCGTCGATAGAATATGGAGGGCTGTTAATGTAGTTTTGTGTGACAGGTTAGAACCTGTGTTGTTAGTGTTGATGGTGGCGCTGTGTAATACAGACTACATCCTCCACTATTCAACTGTGCACTCATGAATAAACATTCTCTTTTCAGATAAAAGTAAGATTACAAATATACCATACCTTGCCGACTTGATAAATCACTATAGGTATTTGGAGGGTCTTTCATACCTAGCGTTTGGTAAGTCGTTGAAGAACTATAATACACATAAAGATATATCAGACCCAGGGAAACTTTACTTCGTACAGTGAAGGGTACCGATTTTTTTACACAGGTTAGCGATTCCATGTAAGATAAAGATGGAGAAGGAGAAATATAAATTTTCAGATAAATCTATTTAAATGAACCTGACACTTAAATAAATGTGATATATATGACAGGTTCCTCTCAAAGAAGGTGGTTAATAAATATGTTCTCAGAGGCTTCGTCTTAAGGTCAATTTCTGCATTACTATATAACCTAGTATCTTGCTTACTTGACTTGGAATCGCTACCCTGCCTATGACAATCGCTACTTTACGATGTACATTTTTCCTGAGTGTGGTTATAGTCATGCAACTTAAATTAAAACGAAAGAAAAACAAATAGAGGTGAATGCTTAAACATACCATGTCAGGTCCATCGAGAGACAAACAGTTAGGAGAAAACGATTGTGATCACTGATATACATACGTGTTATTTGATTACTGATATTAAAAACAAAAATTAGTATTGTTTCAACTATGGCCTAATTTTCAGTGGTCAGTTTTAGTATTGATGATTGATGATTTATTTTAATAAAACATAGATATCAAGTAAATGCACAAGGGCTGGGTGGTTCAATGAGTTAGGTAGTTGGATTACTTAACAACTCATACAAGCATATCACCAATACGGCGTGGATTCGCGCTCGGCTTTGTAAATTACAAAAAATGTGCACCCGTCTCGCAGCCGCAAGTGATAAAGTTTACCAGTTGATTGCCCATGATCGGTGGTTCTTTCCGGGTAATCCGGCTTCTTCCATCCATAAAACTGATCGCCACGATATAGCTGAAATTGTGTTAAAAGTGGCGTTAAACACCATCAAACAAACAAACATCAAGTAAAAACATATATATATATATATATATATCAAATAGTTCAAGCTTCATTGGTGTATTGTCAACTCTATTTGATTATAATAAAGGGTTGTTTCACAAATATTTCAAACACCCAGTAAAAGTTTATAAAGGATTTAACTATAAACTTAAAATTCATTCAAGTTTGTTCCAATCTAATTTATTACTAATATTCTTACCTTAAGACACTCAACACATTATTTGGAAAGAATGGAGTTAATGTTTGTAAAATAAATTAACTTCCTGGTTGAACAAATCGATTGTATTTTTACAAGAATGGTAGTACATGTTCTGTTATAGTTGATTCTGACATACATGTTATATTTGCATTATCTGTCAAACCGTAAATTGCTTTAACATTGGAGTAGTTATAAATCAAATGAGATACATGGCTATTTATATACTCACACATGTTCAACTCTCCTGGTCCCTGGATCTGAAAATTAGCCAGGAAAGAGAGTAAGGGTGACTGTAACGATTGTAGTGAATGAAAACAAAGTGCGAAAATCATTATGTAATCTGAGGGGAAAAAATCATGACGTCCATTACCCAGCAGTTAACTATCCTTAGATAGAGAGAATCAAACAGCCATGATCTTCATTATTATTAACCAGAACAAATTATAACACTCCAATATATATCATCACAATCTCAAAAAACGAAAAAAACAGACATTTGCTACGAGATGTTTGGTATATGCGCATGGCTTATCCCAGACATCCATTCTGATGTGGATAAATCGTTATATCGACTTACTAGAATGTAGAATACTGGTCTAATATATACAACATACTTGTCTTGGTGGCAAGACAGGTGTTTTCCAATCCTTTTGGTCTTAAAAATATGGGTGCTCATTTACCAGATAATTGTCGCAATTCTAATATAAACCAACCACCTAACAACTTTAATCCGTAGGAGGGTCTTCGTTATTGTACGGCAGTAGCATTCAACAATATATATGCAATCAATCGTTATCATCACTAAAGTTGTGAGTTCGAAACTCGACCATGGCGAGTTATACTCAGCGTCAGTGACTAGCGGCAAATCGATGGTTTTCACCGTTTACTCCGTTATCTCTCACCAATAAAGCTGACCGTCACGATATAGCTGAACTATTGTTGAAAGTAGCGTTAGAAACCACAACCCCCGTTGGGATTTTTGAATAAAATGCAAACTGCAGATTTTGCACAAACAATGTATACTAGATCTAGAAGTATACAATAATTCTTACCTTCATTTCTTTCATCATGTGTATCTTCTCTGGTGTAATCATACACCTCACTGGTTATTGGATTTGTAGAAGAAGGTGTTGTCTCCGTTCTACCAGGTAAGAAAATAAATGTCAGCATTTAGAATTGAACAAAAACCATAAATATTTAACAGATATCTACATTCTGCAATTGTCAAATATGTTCCGATTCAATTCAAATGAAATAAGAATTATCTAAAGAGAATCTGGTGCTTTCTTCCATGTTTTACATTGCCCTTTTCTGTCAGATTTAAATAATACTGCACTGAAAAGAAGAAGTTCTATAATGGCTGATTACCCATTTTGGTATCTTCAAATTCTTCTTATAATCTAACATGGAATTACAGGTTAAAAACTGAAATTGTGGGTACCATTTTTTTAGTACGTCATTATACCCACCATTTCTCAATAATACTGATGTAATATCAAGGCAACGTGAGACAGAAAGTTAAGTCATCGATTTCTGTTTTCATACTCATAATCATATCAATCTAAGGTTAATTTATTAATTGGTACGAAACGAATATCACAAATAATAAAAACGTAGAAATCAAGTAAAAACATATACATCAAATAGTTCAAGCTTCATTGGTGCATTCTCAACTCTACTTGATTCTTAATACATTTAAGTTTGTTCCAATCTAATTTATTACTAATATTCTTAACTTACAACACTGAGCACATCATTAGGGAAGAATGGAGTTAATGTATATAAGCTTATACTGTTTGAACATATCATTTGTATTTTTACAAGACTGATAGTAAATGTTCCGATATATTTGTTTCTGACATACATGTTATATTTGCATTATCTGACAACCCGTAAATTGCTTTAAAGTTGGAATCAAATGATATACATGGCCATAGATACTCACACATGTGCTACTCTCCTGCTCCCGGGATCTGAAAATTAGCGATTGTAATGAATGAACAAAATTTATTTAAGTGATGAAATCAGAATATAATATGAGGGAGAAAAAAATTCATAATATCCATTACCCAGCAGTTAACTATCCTTAGATAGAGAAAGTCAAATAGCCATGATATTCATTATTATTAACCAGTACAAACTATAACACTCCAATATATCATCACAATCTCAAAATACGAAAAAATAAAAACGGAATTTGTTACTAGATATTTGGTATATGCCTTATCACAGACATCCATTCTGGTGTGGGTAAATCGTTATATCAGCTTAAATGTAGCATACTGCTCTTTGAGGTAAAACATGTGTTTTCCAATATTTTTGTTCTGTAATTCTAATATAAAACAACCACCTAGCAACCTTAATCCGTTCGGAAAGGGGGTCTTCGTGGTCGTATGGTAGTATGATTTACAACTATTTATGCAATCAATCCCTATAAGCACTAAAGTTTTGAGCTCGTATCCCGCTCATTGCGAGATGCACACGACACAATATTATGTGATAAAGTTTGTTAGTGGAAAGTCGGGGGTTTTCTTCGTGTACTCCGATTTTTCCCCCATAACACTGACCGCAATGATATAACTGAAATATTGTTGAAAGTGGTGTTTAAAACTAGAATCCCTGTTTAGAAAAAAAGGATATATCTCTTCTCCTTTCCTTACCGCACAAGCTTACATTCCCTTTTAATAAGAAGCCTGTAACCGATCTGTCCTCGTTTCTATGCCAACATCGATCAACATCCTGTATGGGGTTATGTCGTGGACCGATCATCATCGACGGATCTATGTAATCTCGATGAATTTATTAATACGACGGTTTTAAAGACATGTTCATAATGTTCAAAGTGGTGACCTCGAATCCCGCTCCGACTAAGTGTACTCGATTCAACAATAACTGATAAGGTTTGTCAGTGACTTGCGACAGGTCGGTGGTTTTCTATGAATACTCCGGTTTCTTCCAGCAATAAAATTGACTGCAATGATATAACTGAAATATTGTTGAAAGTGGCGTTGAACACCATAACCTTAACACTAATGTTCAGTATCAAAGATTAATATATTTTCACCTACAATTTGTGATTTTTGAATAAAATGCAAATATAGAATATAGAATGTAGATATAGAAGTATGCTATAATTCTTACCACTATTTCTTTCATCATGCGTATCCTCTCTGATGTAATCGTACACCTCACTGGTTATTGGATTTGCAGAAGAAGGTGTTGTCTCCGTCCTATCAGAAAAGAAAATGAATGTCAGAAAATTGAAAATAAACCATTTTGTAACTGTAAAACATGTTCCGACTCAATTCAAATCATATATGTATTATTTAAATATGGTTTGGTGCTTTCTACTCTGCTTTGCATTGTTCGAAGTAACGTTGCCAAATGTGGTTAATGGTAGCTATTTCAATCAATTTTCACCGCCATACTTGTTATATACCTACCATGGTAACGTAGAATCCATGTATATATTTACCCGTTGAATATTCAACCATTCTTATATTGAAAGCCTTTTTCAGAAATAGAGTGAGTGAGGGGGTAATTGTTGCTTAGGACCAATTTTTCAGCTATATCAATGCGATAACAAGTTAATTTTCAATGAGATGATGATGAGGTTTGCTGTGTGCTAGACCAACACGCTTAGTTGAATTTTTATAACAACAGTCCGCTAGTAGACAAGTCGCCCAACTCGGACACATTATCCTGATTCCGGTCAAACCAGTCTTTGTTTTTTCCCTTTAATGATGCGTGCTTAGCAGAGAAACAACACATGCCAATTCAATAGTCTTTAGTTTGACCCGGCCGGGGTTCAAACCCACGATCTACCCCACTGGATGCGAGTACGATAAACATTACACTACCGACTCGGTTTTCAGACATAGACAAAACTTTCAGGTAATAAAATATTCTGTTTTATATTTGTATCTTTTGTTTTTTTGGCTAGTTGGAAGATACTAAGATATAGTTTCTGCATACAGGTTATAATTGAGCAATTTGAGGCTAATCCATTAATTGGTACGAAACAAATATCGAAAACTTATTGAATCGCTCGCATATACGAGTTAAATAAAACTGAGAACAAAGAATTTAGAAAGCGCATGTTTTAAAAATTGCTGAAAGTTGTGTTTAGAGCAATACACCTTTATATCCGTTAGTAGGACGAAAACGCATATTGTTAGTATAATTGAACAAGCTAAATGAATTTGAATTAATGAGATTATACTTAAATACATATTATTAAGCCAAATGTGTTACCCTGTCATATTTGTATTTTGTTTTCCATCTGGCAAACCTGAAAAATTAAATGGAAAAAGAAAATATCTTTATATATCGTTCAGCTACTATGATTTTCTGTGTGTTGCTTATGCTTAGAAGTTACACCTCTGTGACATTTAGTAGAATGTTGAAAATAGTTGATCTTACCAGAATATAAGTCACATTGAGACACACGTCTACTGTACATTCAAGTAGCATACAGACATATTGTGCTCAGCGTATTGGTCTATAAGAGTTTGAAGATACCAAAGAGGTAATCAGAATCCGTATATTGAAGAAGAACAGACACACTATGGCCAAAAGAAAAAGTACAAAAGGACAAACAACTATCTAGAACACATACATATAAAACTAAAGATCCAGTAACACGAACCCCACTATAACTAAGCATACATAAGCTTGTTTTAATAAGTTTCGTTTAGAACTTTGATCACGTTCTACAATAGCAACTCATTCATTCACTCTTTTAGCCTAAAATTACTACACGGTAGGTAGTATCGCTCGATTTTCCTTGTTTTACAAATTAAAACATGATATCTTAAACATGCCATTCAACACCGTTTCAATTAGGATACATGCAGCAATACACAATACATTTTAATAAAAGATTCACCGAATAAACAGAAAACGCAACAAATGCTTTGAGTGAAAAAATTACGGCCAGTTACATTTCGACGAGAGGACCTGGCAAGAAGAAAACAAGCCGCCGATAGATTTAACAATGTTTTGGCAAACTTGCGCTTCATTGGTAACAATGAAAGCCAAAATCCCCTATGTACCCCAATATAGAGATATAGGTCACGACCACCGATACGCAAGCCCACATTAATACACGACCCTCTGGATTTTGCAAAGGGGTCAGAACCAAGCTCTAAACTGGTATCAGTTAAAGAACCGGCTTCGCAAGATAATTTTCCAAGATATGAGCGAATGTACAATAAGGAGATCATGACATTGTCTTCTTGCCAGATCCCGCCATATGAGGGTGTCTATACACACTCAGCGCCACATAATTCCAAATACAAACGCACCCCTACGGACTCTACTCAGTCGGTGGACAAACTTGTGGACCAGCTGTTCTAAAAAAAACTTGCTAAAGGGCCTTGAATTGTGCTAAGATAAACACGCAAACCAATATCTGACAAGTGAGTTCCCTCATACCTGTATAGATTGATTTCTCTTGCACTGATATTCTGGTGCCTAATTGCATAACCTTGAATGCTTGACACAATATTCCTGACCGCCAATTTGACTCGTTTTCTCGACTTTTAAACCGCTTTCCTAGAGATGGATGTATGCCAATATCTGCGCTGTAAAATTTCACTCCATATAATCTTGGTTTGCAGAAGTAACATATGAAGACGTAATAAATCGATCTCAATATTATGAATTAAATTTACGCTGGTACCAGACCCTAGGTCATTTGACCCCAACTGAATCAAAACAAAGTCGGAGGAGGTCGACTCCCCAGTAACCGATCGAACGCAGGCCTAAAGTCACCCCATATCATACCTCTTTTCCCAAACCAGGAAACCGACCCACCGATGTGTTGCAGGTTAAGACTAACCTGCAATTCGTCCCATGCTGAGTTCTTTGTCAATTTTTTGTCGAACTAAATTTGGCCTTTGAAAAACAGTTCGCGAATGTTTGGCCATGAAAGGTAAACGTGTCCCTGAATACTGGAGAGGAAAACCATATTTTAAACCATTAACTAATTCACTGTCAACGTCTTGCGACGGGTAGTTTATCAGCGATCTTTCAACTTGATTGAAACAAATAGGAGAATCAGCTAAAGAGTACAACTGTAGATCATGAGTAGAATTTTTAGGCCCTGCAGTTAAAAAGTGGGTGGGGACCAAGGCAGTTCGAACACTTGTGGGCGAATCTACATGCTTTGCCAAACTGACAGTTTCCTTTATTGAACCCCAAACATGTGCAAAATTTTTGTGGACCCCTATTTTCCGCTGAAAACGGGGCCTTTCTCTGAAATGAATGATTACCATCGGAGCTATTGGTATTTGGGTTATGGAACGTCCTATCTTGTGTAGCGACGTAAAGAAGCCACAGCTCCATGTCTACTTCTCCCCATGACGAAAAGGGGGTCGTACTTTACGTAGCCTATACTGCTCGTCATATAACACCCATCCAGTGCCCGAACCCCTCTCAGCTGATAAACGTACATTATACATATATTTTAGATATTCTTGACCTTTGTTCGGCCACTTTTCTAACATAGTCCCCATATAGATCATGAAAGCAGACGTCTAGGCGTGAATATTTTTGATAGAAAAGGGTTTTTGCTGAACAACGGTTAGTTATCCCCCTTTAACCGCTAGTTCGCCATTGAACTGGGGGTCATATACAAATTCGCTTGCTGATTTCAACAAAAGGCTAAATTCTATATATTCCCCCGCCCATATTTTTTCTTTAAATTTCAACGGAATATGGGCACCAACCGGGTCATACATACTTGGAGTGTACGCTGGCGAGATATGTATTTGTAGTCCGCCAGCTGCTCCAACATTTTCCCCCTCTCCCAACTGGTTATTATGAACCACATTAGAACTAGTCGAAAACATACCCGTAGACATTTGAGATGGTCCTGGACCTGGAAACAACATTCCAATACACTGTCTGCTCTGATAATCACCAGAAGCTGATGAGGACTGATTGTCTGTGCGTTGATATACCATCTCCTCGCACGGTAGATTGGACCACGATAGATCAAACTGCCTCGTAGATTCTGGAACTTGGACATTTTGAAGTAATTCTCCATATGGTCTCTCAGGAATTACATCTCGTGCCATGGAATCTGCGGCTGCATCTCCCGCTAAAGCGTTGGCGTCACTTTTGCTTGCAGACGCCGTATTTCTTTATGAGCCATCATATCCGGCCACATGGTTGGGATCGGCATGGCTGGATTTCCCTCTCCAAGGTTCAATCCGTTTAGCTTACCCATCTGCAGTTTTCTGTCTTTTGTCCGCAACTTGGCCATCAGAACTTCTTTTTGTAGGCTTTCGACGTCTTTGTGGTGGCTTAATTTTTTTAAATTAACTGGATTGACGCAGATTGTAAAATGTTTTGAAGAAAATGTCGTGTGAGCTCACTTACTAGTCAAACATGAAATGGGCACATGACGTCGAAATTCTAAATGCGTAATGACATACGGAGAAATCTGAACAACTTCCGGAAATATTCGTATATTTAAAAATGACACATCAAAATATATACTATCACTTTTATTAAAACTGTTTATCCTTAGATGATAAACACGAGTATCAATAAACAATTTGTGCTGGAAAAAAGTAAAATTTTAAAGATTAAAAAAAATTTCACAACAGAGAATTAAATATAATTATTACCTTTTTTTCTCTTAAAAAGTAGAATTCCTACAGTAACCATCAACATAAGTATAAAACCAACTAATCCTCCAATAACACCTACATACAAATCACTTGATGATGACTCTGTAATTGCTGAAATAAAATGACAAACAAAACATAACACAATGTCAGAACATTTCCTAAAAACAAAACATAACACACTGTCAGAACATTTCCTAAAAACAAAACATAACACACTGTGAGAACATTTCCTAAATCCAACAGTAAATGCGTAAAAAGAGGAACCATCGATACATATATACATCACCGTTCATTGGCCTGTCTTTGAACAGACACTTCAATGAGAAAAGCATGGCGGGGTTAAACTACTTTAATGTGCCTTAACCTCCACTTTAAGGAAAAGAACATTTCCTAATTCCGAAAGTAAACTCGTAAAAAGAGGTACAATCGATACACATATACATCACCGCTCATTGGTCTGTCTTTTTACAGACACTTCAATGAAAAAAGCATGGCGGGGTTAAAATACTTTTATGTGCCTTAACCTCCACATTAAAGAAAAGAACATTTCCTAAATCCAAAAGTAAATTCGTAAAGAGAGGTACAATCGATACATATATACATCACCGCTCATTGGCCGGTCTTTGTACAGACATTTCAATGAAAAAAGCATGGCGGGGTTAAACTACTTTAATGTGCCTTGACCTTCGTTTTAAAGGAAATAATGTTGGTTTTTCTTTCCATATGTGAATAAAATGCCAATCATCAATCATGACCGGGCGAACAGCGGTGTAATAAAGAATGATCCAATCTTAAACATTATGCATATAATATTTAACCGTCGTGGCACAGAAGTTTTCATATGTACAATGTACGTTCTATTAAAGCTTAAGAGCAGTTTTTATTCATTCCATTGATTTAAAATTATGTTGAAATTAAATTAAGACTCATCCTACAAGAATTGTCATGAAATTGAAGCAAAATAATAACTGTGTCTTTGTATGATTAAAGGTAATACTGCATCTACAATAATGACAATGTTAGTAAAGTTGCACGGCTAAACGTGTTATTATGCAAAGTGTATGTTGCTTCTATTAATAATAAATGTTTCTTGCAATTGATTGTATACTTGGTCCTGAATTCCGCCCATCTATTTATGAATAAAGTGTGTATACGAAGAAATGAACCGTTAATATAATTTGATGATAAATATGTACATATACCAAATACTAAACAAATATACAAATATAATAATGAGGAAGATGCTACATTGTATATAATATTTCAGTTATATCGTCGCGGTGAGCTCTATACCTGGAGAAATAGGCGTACCCGCAGACAATCACCGACCTGTCGCAAGTCACTCACAAACTTTATCACATAATGTTGTATCGGACGGGATTCGAATTCACAACGTAGTGGTGATAGGCACTGATTGCATAGGTAGTTGTAAATCCAACTATCATGCCATCACGACCACGGCAAACCCAGTTTCTTTTTAAATTATTAGGCATTTCAAAATAGAAATGCTTTATATATTTGGGACTAATGACATAATGTTAACCAAATTAGTTCTTAGTTCTAGATATTAACCCCAAAAGATTTAAGATACTAAAGTGGTTATCAGAAGCTGTTAAGCGAAGACGGAAAAACAATGGTCAAAACAAAAGAACAAAGAGACAATGATAGACGCATCACTACACATAAAACACACACACAGTGAGCAACACGAAACCAAATAAGACCAGGTGTGAACACAGGTGCACGGAAATTCTAAACAGTTGTCGTTCCATGATTGTCACCGTTATTATACTGAGTGACACGAACATCATCCGATATGGAAATCATGAATGTAATGTAAAAATAATCTGACGTCTAGTTTTAATATGACAATATCTACATACCTTGATGGGTAACAGTTATGGTGTTCGAGTTAACAAAAGTTCCTGTTGCATCAGCCGCCCGACAAACATAACTGCCCGAATCAGACTGTTGTACATTACTGATTGACAATGATGGGGTAGACACGTCTCCATTTGTAAGTCTTGAATCAACATTTATATTAAGAATGACGTTGTCTTTTAACCATGTTATCGAAGTTGCAGTTCCTGTTGTAACTACACAATTCAGGGCAATGGTAGTTCCAATTGTTGGATTGTAGAATGTTGGCGAGGCAGATATTGCTAATGGAGCTGTAAGCATAATGTTATGGTGTATACATTCCTTGTGTGTGGATACTCAATGTCTGTATTATGCATTTGGATATGTAAAAAGCAAATAATATAAGATATACAAATTTTCGACCAGAAAAGGCATATTTTAGTTTTGTTGTAATTCATGGTTTATCCAATGTACTGTAGAAGAATTAATGACGAAAGAACTAAATAATCACAACTCAATGTTCAATCTAAAATGTTCTTTGTCAAAGGAAGAGCATACTTGTAATCGTTCTTTCTTTCTTTTTCTCAATTAGATTTCTAATTATTTTTGTTCAACGTAGACCATTGTTTCCTTATTATGTCTTCCGATGGCTTTGTGTAATATCTAATATTCTAATGATGGCTACGTCTGTCGTCTCGCACAGACAAAGATTAATATTATACACATTATAAAACATCTATGTCATAAAGGTGAAATATAGTATGTATACAGAACATGATTATGACTCGGCGTTCCTTCCAACAATGTCGGGAATCCAGTTATATGCGTTGGTTAGCACTTTACTCACATGTGTAACATAATATATGCCCACATTATTTGGAACCATCAACGTGTTATGTAAACGTCTTTACCAAACAAACCTTAGATCATACCGAAGGGGCAATCAAAAATAGACAATCCAGAGGAACTGACAACAAGACGAAGAAAAGCAAAACACAACATAATATGTGTTGGATACCACTGTAAGCAAACAAACACAAATAACGTATATAAGATATGACCCTTTCTACAAACAACTGGAGGTAAAGACGAATCGAACATCGTTTTATGCGGACATTGTGACGAACATCACAACATGGAACTCAGAATGCAACAATACATAATATGACAACACAAAAAACTAAAAGGATGAGTAACACGGACCCACCAATAAACCGGGGGTTAACCCAGATACTGGCGAAGGGTAGGTAGTTTCTGCTTCTTATAAGACACCAGCCGTGCTACTCATATATACAGTCATGTCAGGTGAAGGTCTTGGCAGTGACAGAGGAAAAAACATCTACGTAAAACGTAAAAAGTAAAAGATCCATTGTCCTTTTAAATATAAGCCAGGAAAGTGAGTGGTCAGGAACATTTGTGTTAGGGGTATTAATTTTGCCTCAATTTCTATGATTTTGCTAATAAACTTCTATATTGTTTTGAGCGTAAAATGTATTGTTTTTTAATTTTATTCGTAGTAAGTATGATCTGACTGGTAATCGACGTAGGACAGAAAATGCAATAACCAAATAAAAAAGTGTAAAAAAGAAACAAAAATGGTGCACAAAATAATACACGAAGGAAAACCAAAGATGGAACAGTACGAACACAACCCCGTCACACCAGAAGGGTAGGCAGTTGCAGCTGCATGTTCCCCTGAAACTCTTAGTAGTATCTTTAACTTCAGCTCATTTGGATAGATGCGGTGTAGATAATCATAGAATCGTGAATTGTTCAGTGACAGAACATCATCTATATATGACAGAACTGGAAATAAAGGCCTGAGCTTATTTTCTATCTTTATTCTTGAGAAGCCCTTGAAGGAAGTATGCCTCACATATATGTAGAAACAAATCGGCGGTTAGTGGAGCACAATTCATACCCATTGGAATACCAATCGTTTGTTGAAGTCATCACTTGACCATGAAGGCGTGAACAAAACAGAGAGTAAACAAGAGATAAAATAATGTATTAGACAACTATAGGCATTTCATGTAACATTCTGATGGTTCTATACAAATTTTATTCAGTTGTGAATTTGTAAATTATCTCATCTGTAGTTGTGAAGTGACTTTTCACGAACATATACATATACATATTTTTGTTGAGTCGAATAAAACTCAAAATGGCCGACAGAGTAACCAAAGATAAACAATCCAAACTTGACAGTTTTGTATCTCAAACACCCAAGACTAGTAATAAAAGGGATCAACCTGAAATTAGTCCTGACAATTCATCGCCTTCTACGCAACATCTTGATAAACAAGCGAGGCTTTCTGCTGTTGGTTCACCCTTGATCAGTGAATCTGTCACCTCCAATACTGTCAGTATAGATCAGGCCCTTTCAACAGCTGTTCAAAGTGAAACCATTCTGCATCTATCGGAAGTTGTATGTGCCACTCTTAAGAATCAAGAGTTTATTGACTCTATTATTCCATTATGAAGTGAAAAGGTTATGCTACTTATTAAACCCAAAATAGCTAAAATAGTTGATGAATGTATGCAACCTCATCTAGAAACCATCCAGCACAACAAAGATGCTTTAATCCTTCAGGAAATTCAAAATAAAAAACAAAAGGATCAGATAAGTTCAATGAAAAACAAAATAAGTAATCTAGAAAAAAGGCTTGTAGAACAAGAACAGTATTCAAGAAGAACCAGCTTGCGGTTCAATAATGTTAGAGTACCAACTAATGGAAACAATGTCGTGAAAACACCTATTGATACTGACTCATTAGTCCTTGGTATTTGTAAAAACCAACTAGGAGTCAAGCTCAATATAACTGACATTGGAAGATCACACCCAATTGGGGAAATCCGTGATGGTAAGATCTCTATAATTGTGCGGTTTCTTACATATCGCCAAAGACATATGGTTTTTAGTAACAAGAAAGAATTAAAAGGTCATGCTGATAAAACTTTCATCAGCGAAAACTTAACCAGACATAGATATGACCTGTTGAAAAGATTGAATACTTTGCGCGTAGACAGGAAAATACATTCTTTTTGGACACATGATGGTTCTGTGCTAGTTAAGGAAACTAAACGTTCTCGTCCATTAGTTGTCAAAAGCAGACAAGATATATACAGACTGGGTGGGGAAATCCTCATTGGTAATGAAGAGGATTAGAGACAACACGTACACCATATTTTTTTTATATATTTTGTCTTTTGTTGTAAATAAAATATTTTGCATTAATGTTCAGATTGTAGTTCTTATTGAATGGTATTTGATTTGTTATGTAAACATTACCACGTGCTTTTGTTATTGTTATTTTTCACCCGAATAATTTATTCATCACGTGATTTTTTCAATCAATAACTTCCAGATAAACTGAAATATATAACTGTAATTACAAGTTAAAACAAAAAGATAGTAAAATAAGTAATGTTCTTAGTTTCTTTTATTTTTGTTTTTTTATTTATTTCATATCGCCTATTTATGATAGGTTATTTTGTCAGCCACGTGCTTCTATTTTCATTTAATTATATAAATATATAAATATTTTTGTGTATTACACAAGCTGTATTGACAGTAGCTCACACACCATTTATCCACGATATTCATTATTACATCTTTAAATACCTGTTTGACAATCAATTTCAGGTGTTGTTTATAAATCTTATAAATAGACTTGAGTAATTTCGTCCCACAATTGAGCAGACGACGTTTCTACTGATAGAGTTAACAAATCTTTGTCTAACATATGTATATATACAAAAGCGAAACATTGTTATAACATTATAACATAATTATGATAAATAAAATATAACACAGCTAATGTTAATGTCTAATAGACATATTATATTCTTTAAAAACAAATTCTCTTACTTAAGAAAACGACAATCGTACGAAGCATTGCCATAATCTTGAGTTTGTACATATATCTTTTGTTTTGTTTACAATTTTTGTTTCACTACGATCTTGATCATATAAAATGTCATTGTTTTAAATTATACTGTTATACATGTACACATATATTTTCACAGCCCTACTTATTAAACCTTGTCAAAACATTTTCTATAGATAATGGTTGATATTGTATCATACAGGGTAACAATAGGGCTGTTCTATAATAAAATTAGTATGATTTGTTTAAGAAAATCCAGAAAGGTGTCGGTGTGTTTGAGTGATTTTATTGATATGTTTTTGTTATACTTAAGATATATTATGTCATGGTATTTAGTGAAATATAAGTCTAATTATAATATAATATTATCTTATCTATTATTATTTAGTTTATTGATTGTTTGTGGGGATATTGAATTAAACCCAGGACCACAGGGCACACCAGTTTCCCACAAAAACACATTATCTATTTTTCATGCGAATATACGAAGTCTGCGAAATAAATTAAATTATATTATAGATATACATGTAGTTGATATTATATTTTTACAGAAACACATTTAGATAACAGTATAAGCGATGCTGACATAAGTTTTCCGGGTTTTGAGGTTCCCATTAGGAGGGACAGGAACTGTAGTGGAGGTGGTATTATTTTTTATTGTAAAAGTTTTGTTAATGTTGTACGCAGACAGGATTTAGAACACGGAGATTTACTAGAGTGTATGTGGTTTGAACTATAACTAAATTTCAGTCTATACTAATCAACATAAATTACCGGTCAGTGAGACAAGCACCTGCTTATTATTGGCAGTATTTTGATTTTATGCTAAAAAGAGCTCTCGATGAGAATTGCAATATTATATGTTTGGGTGATTTGAACATAAATTTTATGGATAATATTCCTACAAATATTAGAGATATTCTTTTCACCAATGGTTTTGTTAACATCATTAATAAACAGACACATTTTGATAATCGCACAGGTATAAACTATTCTTTACTTGATCCAATTTTGATCACCGACTCAATAAGTATTATTGATAGTGACACAATACCCACTGACAGAGAGATTAGCGATCATGATGGAACATATGTCACAATAGGTTGTGGTTTCAGTATAATAATAAAAATTATAAACGTAAATTTGGAATTATAAACGAGCAAATTATCTTCTTATGAAACAAAAAATATCTGAAACAGACTGGGTCAATTTAATTACTGGTGCAAGTGATATTCATGGAGCGGTCTCTAATTTTACGTCAATATTTTTGAAAATTGCTAGTATATGCATTCCGACAAGGGAGATAATTATAAGAAATGACGACAAAGTTTGGTTTGATTCCACTTTGAGAAGAGAGATACGAATACGTGATCGTTTTCGTAAAACTTTTCTTAGAGTGAAATCAGTACTAACACAGATGAAATATAAACAACAGCGAAATACGGTAAATAATTTAAAAAAACAGGCCAAAAAGAAATTTTATGCAAATATAAATGAAAATTTAGATGAATTAAAATCAGCCAATGGCAAATTATATTGGAAAACCATGAATATGTTAATAAAAAATGAAAGTTCATCTAATGAGACTCCTCCTCTTTCAGACCC
The DNA here is from genome assembly GCA_002080005.1 of Gigantidas platifrons. Taxonomy (NCBI): domain Eukaryota; kingdom Metazoa; phylum Mollusca; class Bivalvia; order Mytilida; family Modiolidae; genus Gigantidas; species Gigantidas platifrons. The sequence continues at coordinate 59,144 of MJUT01053395.1, forward strand.
AGAGAATGATTTCAAATTATCATACGAATCCATAGAAAAAGCAGAAATTTTAAATAAATATTTGTGTTCAATATCTAATTTTAACGATGAAAGTAAGGTTTTACCGGATTTTGATTGTAGATGCTTGAATGTTCTCTCTGATGTTGAAGTTTGTGAACAAGATGTTATAGATATAATTTCCACGTTGAATGTAGATAAGGCTGCTGGACATCATATTATAAGTAACCGAATGTTATTAGCTTTAAAAAATGAAATAGCAAAACCACTGTCCATGTTATTTAATAGATCGATACAAGAAATGGTTTGTCCAGATCAGTGGAAAATTGTCCATGTCATTGCGTTGTTTAAAAAGGGGGATACATCTCTACCGTCAAATTATCGTCCAGTTTCCTTATTGTCATGTGTTAGTAAGATTTTAGAAAAAATTGTTTATAAACAAATTTATAATCACCTGCATATAAACAAACTTTTATATAAATTCCAGTCTGGCTTTCAGCCGGGATATTCAACTACCCATCAGTTAATTGAACTTTATGATAATATTTTACTTGCGTTGGATAAAAAAACAAACAACTGGTATAACCTTTGCTGATATTAGTAAAGCCTTTGATACAGTTTGGATTAAAGCGCTTATTTTAAAACTCGAAAATTATGGCATAACATGGAAGCTTCTTTTCTGGTTAAAAAGTTATCTTTCAAGACGAAAACAACGAGTAGTTATTAAAGATGCAATATCAAGTACTGGGGATTTAAAGGCTGGTGTGTCCCAAGGGTCGGTCTTGGGCCCATTGCTCTTTCTATTTTTTATAAATGACATAGCAGACAATATAACTGGTTTTGGTAGACTATTTGCTGATGACACTTGTATTGGTCATATGGCACATAATGAAGAAAATTTACATACATTAATAAATACAGATTTAGAATATTTAAATGCATGGTCATATAGATGGCTTGTGAAATTCAATCCCAATAAAACAGATATTATGATTTTTAGTACTAGGCATTTAGAAAATAATTTACTCTTTGACTTTAACAATATTTCACTATCTCCTGTGCATATGCATAAACATTTAGGTGTTATTTTTAGCAATGATTGTAAGTGGACAAAACATATGTATGTACTTATTGAAAGAACTTCCAAGCAACTTAACATATTACGAAAACTTAAATACAGTTTAAAAGGGGATTACCTTGAAAAAATATATTTAGTTTTTATTCTACCTATTTTGGAATATGCATCAGAAGTTTAGGATAATTGTGGACAAACAAACTGTAATCGTCTAGAAAAAAATACAAATAGAAGCAGCTCGTATAGTGACTGGATTATCTATATATGCTAGTTTTGATTCAATCTACAAGGAAACGGGGTGGGAAACATTGAGTATTGCTACTATTTTCCAAAATTGTCAATAAAGAAGCACCAGATTATTTATATGAATTAGTTCCGCCTTTAGTGTCAGCAAATGTTAATTATAATTTACGTAACAGTCACAATATATATGTACCTTTTAATCGTTTGTCTGTTTACCAAAATTCGTACTTTCCATGTACTATTCAAGCATGGAATTCTTTGGATCTAACTATTAGAAATCTTCCTACGTTTTCCTCTTTTCAACTAAAACTTCAGCAAATATATTTTACTAAGAGGAGAAATCCTCAATATTATTCTATAGGTGACCGCTATCTCAGTGTATTGTACTCTAGAATGCGAAATAAATGCAGTGCATTAAATGCAGATTGATATCATGTAAATTTAATTGTAAATTCTGATTGTTTATGTGGATACATTAATGAAAATTCAGAGCATTATTTGTTACACTGTAACAGATTTACCTTATCGCGTATTATTATGTTATTTGAAATAAATAAGTTGAATTTGATTGGAATTCCGGTAAATATTGATTTATTATTATTCGGAAATGAAACACTTAACTGTGATATAAATTGTTCCATATTTTTGGCTGTACAAAAATACATTAAAAACACCTGTCGCTTTTCTATGTCATGATCATAAATGTTTGTAAATTAGTTATTTGTAACATGTAACAGGTTAATAATAGATTTATGTCTTACTTTATTGATCAATATCGTATGAACTAGTTTTGAGACAGCCTCATGCAACTGGATTATCGAGTCATCATATCATAAATAACAGTTTTTAACAAAAATATTTATAAAAAAAAGCAATATGCTTACCGAACATTAATAGAATAATGATTCCTCCATATATCTTCACATGTTAACTACCTTAATTAAACACACACTTTGAATATAAATCCACTAGAAAGTTAAATCCCAATTGAATGTTTGGTGTGTTCGTGTCATTAAGATAAAAGGGTGTGTTCGAATAAGTATAATTTAGCTTGGATAATCCACATGCATGACGCACAACATTTTTAGTTTTTGTTTTCATTTTTTTTTCATGTCTTCACTTAATATGAAATATGTATATAATATTCTATAAGTTCATTTTGTAGTAATTCATGTATGTATTGGAGAAGACGTTTCTAAGTTGTGAAACTTGTGTCCTATCCAATTGTTTCTTATTGAACAATAAAATATGTTTAAAGTACGGTCGCCACCACGACTTGGTTGACCATTATGGAATATCTGTGTACCAAGTGACCACGGATATGTTCCACTTGTCGTAAACACTTCCCGATCTATTTCTCGTTCATGACTTACCACCGGGTTTGTAACTAGATTA
>MJUT01053405.1:20439-30939 GCA_002080005.1 Gigantidas platifrons
CTATGCAGTCAGTGCCTATTGCCACTGATGTTGTGAGTTCGAATCTCGATCAGAGCAGGGTGTACAACATTATGTGATAAGGTTTGTCAGTTGACTTGCAGCAGGTCGATGGTTTTCTCCGGGTACTCCAGTTTCCTCCACCAATAAAACTGACCGCCACGATATAACTGAAATATTGTTGAAAGTGGCGTTAAAGACCATCAAATAAACAAACAAACAACGAACACAAATGCACCATGAATATATCGCAAATACAGTTATATAGTCTACATCTAGACTAATGCTGTTGAGTCAAGGAAAACGTAGAAAATTAATTAAGGTGTCATTTGTGCATCACACATTAAATTAATTAATTATCGAAAAATGAGAGCAATCATGATTATATAATTTATTTTTTATTACAGCTTATGTTATCCCAATACAATCTGAAGTAGGACATAACGTGACACTGGTGTGCCCAGTTATGCAAATAGGAAATAGTAGTTTACTACTATGGTATGGCCCTCCAAACGGCAATACGTTAATCGCCAATGGTACAGTAGTCAATCCGAGGCTGTCATCTATAGATCTTGTGGGTAACCATACTATTGGCGAATACAATCTATAACTGTATTCCTTGACTACATTTGATGCCGGTGTGTACCGGTGTGATATGATTCATGAAGGAACTGAACGATTCCAGGAATTCCGTTTGACGTTTTCTAATTAAAAGGGTTTTTTTGCTTATCACAAAATAGTTTTAATTAGCTTGTGTAACACTTACCCACGCTTGTACTCTGGAGCTGAATGTGGTCTTTTTATTCCCGTCTGTGACGTCATACGTCCCTATTTCCACGCTTTTTTTTACGCTGTGCAGGTCAAACGTTGGACAAGTGACGGTTTTATTTGAGAAGCACTGGGAGCACGATAAAACTTCGGAAGGTGGGAAAATAAATTAGTTCGAACAGTTTATCACCAGGAACGGCTTTGGTGAGCATTGCTGTAGACTTAAATAAGTTTTCTTTATATTACTGGCTTTAAAAAGATAGGAATTAATCCTTGAGTTGTCCTCGGGTTTTCATTTGCACGAAACTTTTTTTTTGCGATTTCTCAAAAAAAATCTCTTACTAAATCATTAGATTCGTTCTTTTTTTTAAATTATGCAGCAAATATCAATGATACCCAGTCAACGTAATTTTAATAGAAACATCGAAATAACACCAAAGATACGATGTTTTCGTTTTTTTCTCAAACACAATCGATCTCTCGCCGCTCTGACACTACGTTATCTAAGCCCGGAGGATTAATTCTTACTTCAAAATGATTGAAGGTGGACTAACACCCGAGGTATTGTAACTACCGCGATTTTCAGAATAAAGTTATTCGAAAATATAGCAGATTCTTCAATTTTAAAAATAAATATGACAATCCGAAAACATTTCAGTGGCCACGCAGGTGTACTCGATACAACATCATGCTATAAAGTTTGCCAATGACTTGCGGCAGGTCCATGGCTTTCTCCGGTACTCCGGTTTACTCCGACAATAAAACTGACCGCCACGATATAACTGAAATATTGTTGAAAGTGGCGTTAAACGCATTAACCATAAGCCTAACTCAATACTATTGTCACTCGTCGGTACAAACAAGTAAGGGCTTGTCCAGGTAGACAATGTGGTTGTTTACCAGTCGATCATCTTCGTTAGCCAAGAGTTACGATTCGCTCCTCTCCTCTCCTCCCGGTGGAGAGGAGAGGAGCGGATCGTAACCCTTGGCTAGCGAAGATGCCAGTCGATGAGAAAGTTTACGAATACATCAATAATTGTTAAAGGACGTATGACTTTAAATGACCCAATAGAAAACATTCATATACAGTGAGGAATAATAATTATATTGTTTATAGAAATTCATCTAGACTAGAGCCAGTGGCATTATATCAAATTTCAAGTACCATTCCTATGGCAGTTGTTTATATTAATATTTCAATAGTGATTAATTTTATTCTATGTTTTAAATTAATTCTTCTTGGATTCAGACATTACAAAGGCAATACAAAGATACCAAAGTATTATATATGGTTGTCATCTAATTTCAAAGACATCTTTACATATGTATATCTATTGTATTGCTTTATCTTATGCAGCTTCGTTGGCATTTGTGGTAACACTAAAAAGGATGGTTGTCCAGGCTAAGGACACTGTTTTCAACTTATCATATAATTTTTCTGATTATAATTGAAAATATATTCTAAGAAGTAAACAAAATACAAATAATATGTCCTTATTGGTAAACATCGGTAGTCGATACAATTTATTATGTGATAAAGTTTGTCAGTGTCCTGCGGCAGGTATGTGGTTTTCTCCGGGTACTCCGGTTTCCTCCACCAATAAAACTGACCGCCACGATATAACTGAAATATTGTTGAAAGTGGCGTTAAACACCATTAACCAAACCAAACATAAACATCGATAGATATTTTGACAATGCTTTATAAGACGTTACTCTCTCTACTTCTGAGAATTAAGGATCAAAGAAAGGTCACGCTAGCTTTAAAAATGTAGTCATTTGCACATTGATGGATAATCATGCGATGTTACAAGAATGATCTCCCAAAAATCCAAGACAGAATAAATGAAAAGATGAAATAGTGTTCACAGGATCAGCTACAGACCTTGATGTGACCAGCTGATTGATCGTACCAGGGACATTATACCTCCCATGTAGACGAAGCGGTGTGTTTCAATCACCAGGATCCCGTTCTCCACCAACCCGGGTCGCAACACATTGCAAATTTGTCTGCCTTCTACCGGTAAGATTAGAAAGATGTTCAGCTTAACTGCAGGTAGCTATATATATAGGTTATGATGCCAGTTGAGCGATATAAGTTCCTGGGATCCTTTAGTTGTGTGTTGTACTTTTCAGAAATAGGAGTGGAGGTTGAAGATTCAAGTGACAGTGAAGGTAAATATATTTCATAATCAAAATGTGCAAATATTTCATATATCATAGATCACACATATGAAAGCAAGTTTCTGAGAAATTGAAATTTAGAATTCTTGTAGAATTGTGGCTGCAAAAGTTTGTATAATCAAGTCGGGGACTAAGGAAAGAAAAAGCAAAGATCCCATATGTTCATACTAAATCATTGGTAGGTCCTCTACATATAATCCATCATTATTGCTGATCAGGTAGCAGTAGTGATCACACATAATTTACTTCGAAATTCAATGGGGAAATTACATTTTCATCTTCCCAGAAGCCATGGGGCAGGTGTTAACAAAACTTGGCAGAATAATTTATGGAAGGACATCTAACAATGATCCACCATTGATTCCAGTTCAATGAATAACATGGCCCCCATAGAGATTCTTATATTCTAATTTATTAATTTTCAAAAATTGAAGGTCCTCTACTAATTATCCAATATTTTTGGTGGTCAGGTGACAAACATAACAGTAGCAGCCACACAACTTCATCTCCTTCTCAAATATCATTTTGCAGATTTTTGTGAAATCTAATGAGTTATTTGCATTGCATCAATTTAAAAGAAGATTCCATTTTAAAGATGGGTAACTAAAGGTTTGATCAAAGTAAAGGGACAGGGTGTAAAGGGGGCTAAATGTCCATTGAATGTCCCATATAAGCAACATACTTGTTTAACTCCCACTGATGTACAGTATAATCGGATTAGGTGCTATAAGGGCCTAAATTGGCCTCAAATTAGATTTTTGTTTCAACAATTAATAACACTGGATTCTGATACATAGATTATCAAAATTTTTTATTTTTCATTGGATTTTGATGGGATTTGTTTCTTTGGATTTCTCTTGACATAAGCATCCATTACGCTGTTGACGAATTTTGCATAGCTCTTACAGTTTCCGAGATGTAAAGGGGCCAACATCGCGCTTTTAGTAATTACAAACTACCTCAATTTTTTTTTCATCCAATTTTGATGGGATTTACTTCTTTGGATTCCTCTAAACATGAGCTTCTTGTTGAGTGTCAATATATTTTGCTTATCTCTTGTTGTTTCAGAGCTACAACGGGCCAAATGGGGCCAAAATCGTACTTTTACATAGTACCTAAACATTTTATTTTTTATCCGATTTTGATGGGATTTACTTCTTTGGATTCCTCTTGACATGAGCTTTTGATAGAGTATCAACATATTTTGTGTACCTCTTACTGTTACTGAACTATTAGGGGTCAAAGGGGCCAAAATCACACTGTTAACAAAGTACCAAACATTTTTATATTTTTATCCAAATCTCACATATTTTCGTGTACATCCAACATAATATTGTGTCCACACTCGCTTTAAATGTACACTTATTTTACTTTCATGCTGCTGTCGTAATCATGTGCTCTTGACACAGCTGTTCATTAATTCTTGCTAATTGTACTTGCATATATTGTGTACATGCATTCAAAAATATATTCATCCACTTTTAATCCAGTTTAAACTCAAATTTGAGGCAAAAACAGGACTTAGAGCCCCTACTCCTACTTTGACAAGGTGCCTGCCATCGCAGAAATCAGAAAATTCAACTTAGTTGGATCTCAATGAATTTTGCTTTTCTTGACAAACATGATATGGCAATTTCATTCGCAACATTGTTTTGTTCCTAAACTTGCCAATTTTTTTTTTTCAAAATGGCCACCAAATGTTTGCAACCAAGTTTTGGGTTAAGTCTATATCTCTGACACTAGAAGTACCATCTTGCTATTTAAATAGTTTAGACCTCATTAATTTTAAATAGCCTAGGAGAATACTTTGCACGCAGTCTAAAATTAAAATATCTAGGATGAAGTTGCTATCTTTCTTGAAATAAAAGGGAAACAAATTGATTAATAGCAGGAGAATCGACTCCAGTCCACATACTCATATCTATTTGTGATATACTTTTCAGAAGCAGGAGAGGTTCAAGACTTAAGTGACAATGAAGGTAATGAATGAGATATTATCATAGTCTTTTTTAACTGTAGTAAAACATGAGACTTCATAATTAAACTTATTGTATATCTTTTGTATAAATCAGAGAATCGAAAATCTATTCTTGCCGAACATTTAGTTCAACAAATGGAATAATTCTTAAGTCTGCCTGTTAAAGCAACTAATTACATACATACTGAGATTTTAAACATTTTGCAAGACATTATTGAAAATTTGCCTATCGGGTCAGGAGGACAGGCAAATTTGGTGAAGGCTGATAAATGTTTTTTTAGCGCACCTGTCCCAAAATTCTGTATGATCAATAGAATTTACCCATCATATATCGAGGACAAAATTTCACAGAACTGTCATCAGTATATGCCTAATAATTTATTTAACAATAGACTATTTTCAATTTTCCATAGTGCACTGATGGGTTTGGCATTTTATGCCCCTGCCTTTAGGCATTGGGCATACATTTGCTGATGTTTTACATACGTCAGAACGTCCATATCTACATCCAGAAATATTTTCGTCAAAGATATCTCTGCTAATACTTGTCAGAATAAATTTCGCATGAAGCTTTTTCATGATGAGTAATGTATTGTGCAAGTCATTTTCAGATAGATCTGCCAGACATCTACTTTCTGTTTACCGAGCGACTTTGTTAGGCTGGGGCAGTGGTGTCCATTTCTTTTATTTATCTTATTAAATTAGCTTTATCTAGGGACAGGGTGTATCTTGGGTTATTAATAGCTTGCTCAACTTAGTTGTCTGCTTGTCTGTCTTTCCGTCCATCACAAATTGTGTCTGCCGTATTACTTGACCTGTTTGGAGTTGTGTAATGATACTTTGCATGAATGTTCACCACTGTCAGAATGATCGTCACAAATAATGCCCACATCTGTAGGTCCAAGTTCAAGGTAAAAAACTTCGATCAAGGTTGGCCCTCCAAGCTCATCACTTTTGTCTAGTTCATCCAAATTTCTCAGAGAAATAATGGTTTAACCACTTGATGTGCTAATGCATGATGTTAAATTATAGATGATGCTATTGATCCTGAAGCAAGGAATAAACAAAAAAGAATTAGAAGTGGAGCAAAAGACCAAGATGAATCAAGAAATGAAAGGACTGGAACTGATGCAGAAAGTGTAAGAAATCCAACAGGTATGAGTCTTGAGAAAGTAGAATGGACTACACATACATGTTTTGCTATACCATGCAAATAAGTGAACAGGGTATATACAAATCAGCCTATCTGTCTGTCCTTTAGTCTCATAACATAACTCTCCCAAACAACACAATGGATTTGTAGAAAACTTTACACCAAGGAAGTGTACATCTAGAAGATGTCCATGAAAGAAATTAATTGCTACCCATCATTTTCAAGGGGATATAATTGAACTTAAATGATTTAATAGCCATCAGTCTCATAGGCCCAACTTTTCCCAAGGTGCATGATGAATTTTCCAGAAATGAAATACACCATCTGCACTATATTGCATCTACACCAGCAGTGGTAGTTTGAATTGGTACACACTGGATCACTATCCATTACCTGCTGTTTTATGCTTAAAATTTGCGATCGTATATTGGTATGTGTCGTCATTGGCGAAAATGGCCACAACCGGTGTTCACATATTTTTTCTGATGTAGAAAAGTAATTATCTCCACCGCTTGACGAAAGCAGGGGAGGATTATGTAATGCAGTCCATCGGTACGTATGTAATTCCCCCGATAGCTCAGAAACTATAAAAGATACAAATTTGAAACTTGGTAACATACAAGAATATGTAATGTAGTAATGCACCGAGGGTGAATTAAAAAATTCCGAAACCTTTGGCACAGACAACTTTTATAGTGTTACTAATTCACTTATTGCCAGGTTTCTCTGATCAAAGGTGTAAGAGGAGTTACAGGTAAATCGATTTTTTTCGATTTTTGGATCCCCTAGAGGTCATGCCCCCAGGGGTAATACAAAAATGCTGACACTCTCTGAAGTTGCTACATAAAATGTGAGTCGCGTTTCCGGTTTCAGCTTCCAAGCCCAAATGGTCTGGAAGATTTCCTCGTTTATTGCATATCACAAAAATGAATTTTCACCCATAATTTGGCCCCAGGGCATGAGACAGAATTTACAAACACACTGTGCACTACTACATTACCTGCTCTTGTATGCTACCAAGTTTCAATTTTGTATCTTTTATAGTTCCTGAGATTTCGGGGGGCATTACGTGCGGACGGACTGCATAGCATAATCCGAAGCGGGGGGATAATAATGCCCACAATTGATTTCTAGCACATGTTACTTATACTTCCTTGCCAGTCATTGTGAGTATTTTTATGCCCCACCTACGAAAGTAGGGTGCATATAGATTTTTGGTTTGTATGCCCGTCCTTCCGTCCCGCATCTGGTTGTCCTACAGGTTAAAGTTAGTTTTCTGTGAAGGAGTAGTGATCTCATTTTGAAACGTGGTAGACATTTGCATTAGTACATGAATTATGTTATTTTATTATAAAATAGAACCCGTCTGAGGGCTTATGATAAAAACTTCACAGTGCATTGATATTTTTTTTTAGCTCGCCTTGACCAAAAGTTTTATTTGTCACAGTCCTTTAATCACATGTTTAATATATGGATCTTCTACAGACATACAGTTCTTAAATTATGAAGTTTTTATTTTGCAAATTCCTAATACAAGATATGTATATTGTAAAGATTTCATTGTTGTTTTCTCTTTTATCGAAGATCACAAAATTGACAGAAAAGCCAAACCTTGGAGTGAAGAGGAGAAAACAGCAGTGTTCAGACATTTTAGAAGTCATATATCATTAGCAAAAATCCCAAAGGAAGAGGAGTCAGAAAAGTGTCTTAAGAAAGAGCCTTGTTTGAGGACAAGAACCTGGAAAAATGTAAAAGACTTTGTGAGAAACAGAATAACCACTATGAAAAATAGATCTGCTGAAGTGTTTTGATCTGCTTTGCATCAACATTACCAGTTTTAGCTCACCTGGCCTAATGGGCAATAGGAACTTATGCCATTACTTGGCATCCAATATCTTTGTCCATTAACATTTCTTTAAAAATCTTCTCCCCTGAAACCGCAGAAGGTATTGGACTCAAACGTGGTCACAATCATATTTAGGGTGTTTGCTCTCAGAATTGTGTCGATTATGTCTGCTTACCTTGGTAGGTCATATTTGATCGAGGGAGCAATTCTGGCTCGCAGGAGCCTCTTGTTAACAAAATTGGCTATGATTATCTTTGAGGTGCTTGGATTCAGAATTGTTTTGTTTTTTGTTCATTGTTTCCAACATTTGTTCCTAACTATAAGACTATAGGAATCAAAGTGCCTTTTTGTCTTGCCTGCGACGCAAGGCATAGCGATCTTAAATTTGCTCGTTGTCAACTTTTCTTTGTTAACCAACAGGTTCAAGTTTTTTGAAAGTTGGTCTGCAGCTATTTTGCGGTCGAAAGATTGCATCCGAAGTGAAATTTTAAGAAAATAAAATCCTATTTTTCCTGCAAATTTAACTTATATTTTTTCACTATATTCTGTGGTTAAAAGCTTTTCAATGATTATATTCTGTAAAAGAGTGGATTGAATTTAATGATAATTTGTCAGGGCAGTTCCTGGAAAAAATACCTGGGAATCTTTGACGGCAGACAATATATTTTCTACCGGTGGTCGTATGATGGTTTATTTTATTTCTGTGGGCAGTTGTTTACATCTGAAATCGAATTCTGTGGGTAGTTTGTTTGAAATTGAAATTGAATTCTATGGGTGGTTGTTTGCCAATATTGTTGTGTGTTCATTGTAGAAGGAAATGTTTAAAAACGTGAAGGACGGTATGTTTTTTACATGCACTGTATTTTTACAGGACAGATTACCTCCCTTAAAATTTTCAAATCTATAGGTTTTTATATCTTATATAATTCCCATTCCGTATGTCGTTGGGTGTCCTGGTTAATAAATTATATAGGTCATGGTACAAGAAATATATAATTTTTTATAGGTGGTGGGGTCAAATTAAAAGTGCCTTCAACCNCCCCCCCCCCCCCCCATGCATTTTTTTCTGAAACAGCCCTCAGAAGCTTTGCTACCTTCAAAAGATAGCAAACCATGTAAAATTTTCAATTATATTGTTTCTTCAAATTTCTGTATTTTGACTCAAAAGATAGACTAAGTGTTCTGTTTTGAAACTTTTGTTTACATAGGAATAACTTTGACAAATGTGGATAGAATTTCATTAAACATTGTCAGATCCAGAATTTTTCTGTTAAAATGATAACATCACCAACACAATTTTATTTGAAATTTTTGGTACTTTGTTCATTTTGTTTGGGCCTTGCTTCCTTTAGTTTTCACTTCATCTGTCGAGAACCATTCTATTGTTGTCTTGATCTCGAAATGTTTTATCCCCTTAGCCACAATTTACATCTTTTATAACTGAACTTAATGAAAATTCAAGCAACAGTTTGTTTAAATTTGTATTAGGCCAAATACAATTATTGTTTAGATTCTCATCCTCCTCCATCAAAAAAAGAGGGGACGGAGGGCAGAATTTATAATTTATAATTATTTTTTGTCCCCAGTTGAATATCTTTGTTAACCCGAAAAGTCCCCATTTGAAAATCTCATATCATACTGTGTATAATATGTCTGTCCCCATTTAGTCCATTAAATTCATGACATCAAAACGACGTTTCTGAGCTACCAACTGTTCCATGCGATGATACTAAGCTCTTTTTTTAAGCAAAACTGATATCAAAGCAAATGCAAGCTCAACCTGAAAGAAGTCCCCATATGACCTGGTTGTGAGAGATATCCCACTTGGCACCCTAAACATGTGTGCGTGCGTGCGTGCGTGCGTGCGTGTGTGTGTGTGTGTGTGCGTGTGCGTGTGCGTGTGCGTGTGCGTGTGCGTGTGCGTGTGCGTGTGCGTGTGTGTGTGATATGCACGTTTTCTTGGTCCCGTAGAATTTAAATTATTTCACTTTCCAATTTTCTGATTTATAGGGTATCTAATGATTTTTAATCCAGAAACGTGGCAACACACTAAATTAGATACATACATGTTATGCAAATATATGAATATCGTTCTAGGACATAATATGTATTTCACGTTCATATTGTTTTCACATTTTGCAAATATTATTTTTCTACGCTTATTTAGTTTTGTCACATACATATTATACGTATTGAATGTCGCGCCATATAACAATCCTATTTCTAGTCTCCAAATTAAAGAAAATGTTGCTTTTGTAGCATGGCAATTTATATTATCAGATTAAAGTAATTTTGATCTTAGTCGTGTTAATAAGTTTTTTTTAATAGAAAAGTACATATTTTGAGAATTACACATTCAAACTACAAAAGATAGAAACTTAATATTTGGTATGGGTGGAGATGCCAATGTGAAGTTGTGCATTCAACATTTTTTATCTCCGGGGCTCAGCCCCACCCCGCTGGGGAATCTGTATAAAAAAATGTGACCGCGATCCCCACCTTAAACCATATATATTGATGATCAGGGTGACTAGGCAAATTAAATGCCTTATAGCTCAGGCCCCGGGGGTCATA
>MJUT01053405.1:31030-62124 GCA_002080005.1 Gigantidas platifrons
TGCCTTATAGCTCAGGCCCCGGGGGTCATACCACACCCCCTACCTGAAGTGAACTTTTTAATGGTTGAGATCCCCACCCCTAAGCCATGTATATTTATGATCAGGGTGAATAGACAAATTAAATTCCCCAAGAGTTGAGGCCCAGGGTTATCCCCATCCCCTACCGGAAGTTTTTTTATAGCCGAGTTGACTTGTTTATTCTTTAGTTTCTAACTTATTTATAAAACAAGACTAAATGATTTGACTTGCAACTCGGCTCTTGCATCGCTGATGCTTTCTCGATTTGTGTAAGTATATTGCTGAGTAAGCTGATTCTCCGTAATTGATAAGGTAATTTCCACACACGTAAAATTCTTCAGAAATTCTAGTCATTGTATATTTTGTCGAAAGTTTAGATAATGGTTAGAGAAAACCGAAGGGGCAATCAAGAATGGAAAATCTAGAGACACTGGCAGTATTGGGCACACAAGACACAGGACGAAGACAAACAAAACATAAAAACACACCACAACACAAAAAACTAAAACGACGAGCAGCTCGGACCCCATCGCGAACCGGGAACCCAGGTGGTTGCTACGTTTAAGCAGTTTCTGCTTCTTATAAGGCACCCGCCGTGTTAATCTTATATATAGTCAAGTCCAATACGACCAATAAGCCATTATTTTATCATTGTTTTCTTTATAGATGATGATTTTAGACCTTTTCTAATGTCATTTGGAAAATTTAGCAATGACTACATTAACGCTGTTATTATACCCGTGAGTACATTAATGCTGTTTTTATACTCGTGAGTACATTCGTTAAGTAATTACTCTAACATTCTTAAATGAAAACGCCATGGTCTTAACAAGTTAGCATAATAATTTAAATGGCAGTAAATAAAATTGAATATTAATTTTGTTTGCTTTAATTTGTAAAATTAATCTGTATATATAATGTAAGCCATTCAGATTGTTTTTCGGCGGAGAAATGTGGAGAAAATCACCAAACCTCTGCATGTCACTGATATGGCGTATCAATAGGCATTGATAAATATACTCACTTTCGGTTGTATCGATTTTGATCATGAATAACTATTAATGTTTTATGTAAAGTTTTGCTTTTGTTTTTGTTTTTTAGAGTTTCATGCAAAATAGAAATTATATTATTACACAGTATCCTTTACCAGACACAATTGGAGATTTTTGGTCTCTCATTTATGATAACGATAGTGATAGTATCGTTGTGATGGATCTTTCAGACAAGGTAATGTAAGAACGGTAGAAAAACATACATGGTTTTTTTCGATCATATAAGAGTTTGTATTTGCAAATAACAAAAAAAAAACAAATAACAACAAATAAACAATCCAGCAATCCAGAAAACGATATAAAATAATTAGTTTGCTATCATTGGAATATTGTGGAGTACGAGTACGAAAGTACTACTCGAAAATGTATGACCGTGAGGTCTGGATCCATCCGTATAATATGTATGACGGTGAAGTCTAGTTCGATCCGTATAAAATATATGACCGCGAAGTCTGCATCGATTCGTATAATATGTATGACCGTGAAATCTGGATCGATCCGTATAATATGTATGAACTTGAAGTCTGGATCGGTCCGTATAATATGTATGACCGTGAAGTCTGGATCGCTCCGTATAATATGTATGACCGTGAAGTCTGGATCGACCCGCATAAAATGTATGACGTGAAGTCTGGATCGATCCGTATAATATGTATGACCGTGAAGTCTGGATCGATCCGTATAAAATGCATAACCGTGAAGTCTGGATCGATCCGTATGATATGTATGACCGTGAAGTATGGATCGATCCGTATGATATGTTTGAAAGTGAAGTCTGGATCGATCCGTATAATATGTACGACCGTGAAGTCTGGATTGATCCGCATAAAATGTATGAACGTGAAGTCTGGATCGATCCGTATAATATGAATGACCGTGAAGTCTGGATCGATCCGTATAATATGCATGACCGTGAAGTATGGATCGATCCGTACGATATGTATGAACGTGAAGTCTGGATCGATCGTATAATATGTATGACCGTGAAGTCTGGATTGATCCGTATAAAAGGTATGAACGTGAAGTCTGGATCGAACCGTATAATATGTATGACCGTGAAGTCTGGATCGATCCGTATAAAATGTATGACCGTGAAGTCTGGATTGATCCGTATAAAATGTATGAACGTGAAGTCTGGATCGATCCGTATTAAATTTATGTCCGTGAAGTCTGGATCGATCCGTATAATATGTATGAACGTGAAGTCTGGATCGATCGTATAAAATGTATGATCGTGAAGTCTGGATCGATCCGTATAATATGCATGACCGTGAAGTCTGGATCAATCTGTATACTATGTATGACCGTGAAGTCTGGATATAATGTTACACAATACATGGATCGATCCGTTTAATATGTTACACAATACCTGAATTGGTCCTTATAATATGCTACACAATACCTGGATTGGTCCGTATAATATGATACACAATACCTGGATTGGTCCGTATAATATGTAACACAATACCTGGATTGGTCCGTAATATATGTTGCACAATACCTGGATTGGTCCGTATAATATTTTACACAATACCTGGATTGGTCCGTATAATATGTTACACAATACCTGAATTTGTCCGTAATATATGTTACACAATACCTGGATTTGTCCGTAAGATATGTTACACAATATCTGGACCGATCTGTATAATATGTTACACAATACCTGGATAGGTCCGTAATATATGAAAAATTGTAAACTTCAAAATATAGCTACATTGTATCATCCAATGCAATATAATATAAAATACAACGCAAACCACATATGTAGTTAACTAAATAGAACCATACACGTGCTTTAAACATTGATACCTGTAGAAGTTCTAGACAAAACACATTAAGATTTACATTTGTGTACAGAGTGCATATTAGAAAGAATGTTTTTTTTTCTAACTCGTAATAACTGAAATAACTAACATTGAGAAATGATGTGGCATTAAACACGCACATTTAATGACAAATATATTGTCATTCAGATGAAATACAACGTATTGACTTAAATGATTCCAACACCTTCTTCCACAAAGTTGGAGACATTAGAGAATTATAAACAAATTGTCACCCATGAACTGACGATCACAAAGCTTAAAGGCGTCAACCCCATTATGTAATGAAGTTTAGCTTAAGACAATACATATTACAATGTATTGCTTTATTCGGGAAGGAAAAGTTTCGTTCTGACAAAATTCCATGAATGAAATCCATAAGGAGCATCAGTTTTCATTTCTTGGTTATTTTTGGGTATTGTCCTCCATTTTCATTGTATATCGACTTTTGTGTTGTAACTAGATTTCATAATGAATAAATTGCAATACAAAATCTGTATCTTGTTTTACATGGTGCACATGTATGAATGCCAAAAAATAATTTAAGTTTGATGAATTCGTACTGTTCGAATCCAGATTCGTTTCTGATACAACAAATGGGTGTTGTCCTCTTGATATGATCTTGATATAGCAAAAGCAATATTAAAGCGCTCTTTTGGTTTCCAAGTGTAACATTGGAAATTGTGTCATGTAAATTTACAACCACGTCTCATATAGTGAATATATGATTGGACAATGTCGTGTACACAGTGTGAATCCCCACGGACTGGATATAGCTAACTCGTAGAATATTTCATATTCCGAGAGTTCAAGCTTTTGTATTTCGGAGGGTTTTTCTCATGCTAAATGATCATTATTTTGCATGCATTATCTTTGCCCGATCATCGAATGACAATGGTGATATTTACAGACTTGAAGTCAACAGTATATGTTATATAATTAATATATGTACTGTTTAACACTCTCTTTAGTGTCCAAATGTACACAGTCTTAGCTTTGAAATGGAGACCAAATGAATAGTTTTTACTTCCTTTTGTGTTTTCCTGTGTAGATTTTTGCATTAGATTTTCTCATGTCCATGTCATATGTATAATACAGATATCATATAATATATTTGTGTACTTATAGAATGTGTCATTTCTACCCGGGAAAGAAGGAGAGGAAAAGTACTTTGACAATTTCATTATTACAAGAAAATCGTCATCATATGAAACAGATAAAGTGGTTGTTAGTCTGAAGCACAAGGTACTAGAATATACAAAGATATATATTTATACACATTAATTGAGTAAGCAAATATACCACACTGTCGGAAAGTTCCCACGATCCAATAAAATTGTAGAAAGAGGCAAGATTTGTGCCGCTAACACACAAATACACACTACATTTGATATCTACGTCTTTATTAAGCTAGTTTAATGAGCCTATAACTCCCTTCTTATTGACATGATGTGGTCATGCAAGTATTTTCCAAATAAAAATGTGAGGTCGTCGTCGTCGTGATCGTATGGTCGGTGGATTTACAACTACATGTGCAACCAGTGCCTATCACCACTAAAGTTCGAACCCAGTTCATAGCGAGGTATACTCTATGCAAAATTATGTGATAAAGTTTGCCAGTGACTTGCGACAGGTTGGTGGTTTTCTCCAGGTACTCCAATTTCCTCCACCAATAAAACTGACAGCTAGGATATAGCTGAAATATTGTTGAAAGTGGCGTTCAGCACCATAAACCAACAAAACCAATCAAATGCAAGTAAAATTATAAAAAAATATCATACCGTAAATAGCATAAATAAACATTAGAGGACACCAAATTGTCAATAAAAAATGAACCATCCAGAGAAACTGGCAACATATGGCACACGAGACGAAGAAAATCAACACAATATGCGCAGACATTGCGATGTATGTTTTATCGTTATCCAATCGATTGTACTGTAACTATCACTTTCATATATTTGCATGATTTACCAAAATCCGTAATAGATNAAAAAAAAAAAAAAAAAAAAAAAAAAAAAAAAGTCAGTAAGAAAGTTCCGTGATTTTGATTTTTACATGAATAGCATATAAAAACAGCATCAACTACATACATTTACCAGGCACAGATCGATACCAGAAATATAACTATATGGTCATTTGATAAAGTGAGACCATCATCAGAAAAAAGTGTGGTGGCAGACTTCGTTGGTGTGGTTGCCAACGATATCATGGAAACACAGAAATCAATGATAGTTGTATGCAGGTATTTAGTCAATAAGTGTAATGAGCTACAATTTACTAGTATGTAAAACAGCAATGCATCTTGTGAAGTATTATATTGTTTTACGTGCACACATAGTTAACGTAGGCAAAGACAACTGATGTAAGTACAGAATTTGTAATGATTATAGTGATATTTTCAGCGTAGAATGAGCAAGCCAGTACATGTTTACATACTAAATGTTGGAGTAATAATATCATGACGGATGACTCAGGTGAAGATGTTTGGTTCTCGCTTTTATTACAGAATTATTAGTCTCCGCAGGGTTCTTTTTCTATCGTAATGATACTTATAACTGTGTGATAACTTGTGATGATATTGATATTGATGAGATTTTTTAGCACCACTATGTACAATACGTGTATCGTGAGGGTCAGCTTTATTGTGGAGAAAACCAGACTACAGCAGAGAAAATCAATGATCTTCTGAAAGTCAATAACAATTTTGATATTGATCACTCATTTTATGTGCTCTTATATAGTGGTTGTCTTCAAATGTTTATTTTAATGATATAAAATCATGTTTGTTACATTTAATTAGTTTTTGATTTTTTATGAACTTTAATCCCATATGTTAATTACAATGGAGTATTGTCATATCCTCGCATATTTTTTATTTTATTTTATGATTTACTTCTATAGGGATGGCTGTACAAGGTCAGGGCTATTTTTAGCAACAAGCCTCGTCATTGAGCAGCAGGAACTAGATGAGGAAGTCGATATATTTCAAGTAGCAAGACGTATTCAGACTCGACGACCGGAATTATTGTCAAGTATTGTAAGTTGTATCTACTTGGATATATGTGTATATCGTTTTAATTAGAATCTTATCGGGTCTTGATTATATTAACGGTCATATTCGCTTACTTACGAGCAATGCAGAAAAAACTCCACTGACTTTCAGCAACGTCATCTATAAAACTAAATAGCTATGTAAAATTATTCGAATAAAAATATCATTCCATGTGGATAAAACTGTTCTAACAGTGACAAGCGAAATATAAATACAATTAATAATGAATGTGAAAGTTATAATTAATGAAGGTGTCACACAAATGATTTATTCAGAAAAGAAATGATACATTATTAGAGTTATATAGAACATATATACTTAATGTGAGATATCTTCTTATGTTGTTTTTTCTATATGTTGTCCAAATATAATACTATATTACAGATCACACTTGAAATTCGGCTTTTAATTTGACAAACACGACGGAATATCACCCCTACATGGACACACACCCCCAGGGTATACACGTAATATGCATACCACGAGTTAAACGGTTAATCAATCTGTATATAAACCATAAAAAATTCAGAGGAAAGAGTGCATCCATGTAACAATCTTTAATAACCATTTGGCCCTCGTCAAAAGGAAAACAAACATGGCTGACCTAACAACGCTGAAGTGAGCACATTGCATTAAACAGTAACGCTATTAATAATTTTAAGATATAAATGGGGTGATTTCATTATGTTTGATGGCAGAATAAGCAACTACATACATATAAATCATTTTGTTTTATAAAAGGGTTGGCAAAATATGTTCAATGGCTCAAATATTACTGTCACAAATCTATGTTCTTTGTTATATATATTATGCGTGAAGATATGTTACACTATATGTTGTATCGACCGGGATTCGAACTCACAACGTTAGTGACGATAGGCACTGATTGCATAGTTAAAAATCCATCTACCATACGTTCACGGCCGCGACTTCCCCTAGAAACAAGTCGATACAACAGTATGTGATAACGTTTATCAGTGACTTCTTGCAGGTCGGCAGTTTTTTCAAGGTATTCCGGTTTCCTCTACCAATAAAACTGACCACCACGATATAACTGGAATATTGTGGAAAGTGGTGTTAACCACCATCACCCTAACCCTTCACTTGTTTCTCAAAATTATATTTGATTTTCTGATTTTTGGTGTTTAACGCCACTTTCAGCAATATTTCAGCTATATCATGGCGACCAGTTTTAGTGGTGGAAGAAGGCTGAGTACCCATAGAGATCCACCGACCATGGGTAAGCAACTGGTAAACTTTATCACTCGCGGCTGCGAGTCGAGTGCACTTTTATTTGTAATTTACAAAGCTCGGCGTGAACCCACGCCGTATTGGAGATAGGCTTGTATGAGTTGTTAGGTAATCTAACTACCTAGCCCATTGGGCCACCTGGGCCCCCTCAAAATTAGAAACAAGCAACGTAAGAACTTTCTCCCGAGATGGTATATTGCTGGTACAATTTTTATTATAACTTGCGCGTGTTTGTTTAAAATGTCTACATCTTTTGTACATACCATACGTTATAATGTTTTTTTTCTTTTCATTTCAGGAGCAATATGAATTTTGTTACCGGTGCATACAGGAATATCTTAACACCGAATCATTGTATTCAAATGTGTAAATATGCCGCATCATGCATTTTGCAATACGTTGAACATTCAGAAATATTCTTTAAATTTTAAATAAAATTATGTTTTATGATAGAACAAATAACTTCGTTCTCATCATACCTGATCAACTCAACCATTAGGTGAAGGATTTATTTTTAAATCGTTTCATCTTATCTTTCAAAAAGTTGTTCGGTTCAAAGTTGACTATTATGTCTTCCGATGGCATTGTGTACAATCGAATACTTTTTTTGTAATATGTTTATTTTTCTAAAAGCAGATTTACACGTACATGATTATGTACACACAATGTTACAGTATACAAAAGTTGCAATGTAAAATGCAAGTTTGATCGATATAATACTGTTTTGTGTTATCTTGTTATATGTCTTTACGTTCTGAGTTCTGTGTTTTGATGTCCGTTACGATTTCCGTATAAAACGATGATCGGTTAGTCTTTTACCCCGGTTGTTTGTAGGGGGGCTCATGTCTTATTTACGTTATCTGTGTTTGTTTTCACATAGTGGTGTCCATCATATATTGTGTTGTGTTTTTTCTTCGTCTTATGTACCCTATTTTGCCATTAATACGACGGTACTCAATACATAGACTCTATGTACACAATAGACAATGAAACAAATTCAAGATCGTTATTTGATCTAATTATGTGAAATTTTGCCCCTTTTATTCTTAACAGTTTTTATTTTTCATTTTCTATGTCTTCCTATAGATAACACTCCCATCTTATTGTAAAGAACGAATCAATGTCTTGATCATACTTTACTTTAAACATATTGTATTGTCATACAAAACAAGGCAAATGGATATCATACTGATATTTTTGTTTCGTGTATTGGAAATATAGTTTATTGAATGCATACTAATTTTATTGTGTTGCATAATTGTTTATATATATAATATAAGTATATTTTCCCTGTTTTTTTGGGTGTGATGATTTTTATTAAGTAAGTTACATTTCTGACTCTGTGCATGTTACAACCAAGGTGCATTGTTAACAGGTGATGATGAATCAAGCTATATGAATGTTCAATTTATATTTTTACCGTTGTGCATATTGCGAATATTAATATAGATTCTAGCAACTTGTTTCCCAATCCTATCAATGATCTTGTAGTATATATCATATATAGTTCAATAGTATAATGCTATGTTGAATTAATTAATAAAAAATGCTTTAACTATGTAATGCTCTTGATAACTACATCCCAAAAGATAATATAGACATAAACAAAGAATTTCAAACCAGTATTATTTTGTTTTTCATTTTGATTAATCATGATCATGGGCAGTACAATTACAGGGTCAGTCAAGCACTTCTAGCTAAGAATTAGGAGATAACTGTATTGTATTTGAAAAATTCACGGCATCAATTGGAAATTTGAAGGTCGCAAATTGAGTTTACTGGCGAGGCATTAGCGGAGGCAGTAAACGGATATTTCCGACCATTGAATCTCCAATTGATGTCGTGAAATTTTCAAATACAATACAGTTATCTCCATTCTAATGTAATTATGTGTATCTAGATGTGTATTGCCGCTTTATTGACAAGATGGCGTAAGCGGTAGCCAGCTAAAATTCTAAAAAAAACATATGTCATGCTCTTTCAACCATGGAATTGATACCGTGAATATTACACCATTAAATTAACAATTGATGCCGTGAAATTTTCAAATAAAATACAGTTATCTCCATTCTTAATGTAATCATGTGTATAGATGTGTATTTGCCACATTATTGACAAGATGACGTGAGCGGTAATCGACTAAAATAATCTCATGAAATTTCAACCGTGGAATTGATACCGTGAAAAATAGAACATTGTCCAATCACAAACCAGGAATATTGAACAACTACATTATAATGTAGAATATGCTGCTGAAAGACCATTATTCACAGAACACAATTAACTGATACATCGAACATATTAAATTGATATCTCTGTCCTCCTCTAGAGCATATAAAAATAAATTCAATATATTATCACATATTCTTAGACTGAAAGAGTGACATTTTCACAAAGTAAATTACAACACAACATAGAAAACTACAACAATGAGCAACATGAACCCTACATAAACCCGGGGTGAACGCAGGTGCTCGCGTGGAGTATGCAATCCGTGCTTCGTAAATTACTCATATCAAGGGATAATGACAGAGTATAGTTGGAAGTGGCATGGAAATGGTATAAAAATAAACAAAAAGAACCTTGCAACGAACAATACACACTCTCATAAAAGCAGAGGAGAACGTAGTTTACGATCATTGCATTTTTGAACCTGTTCATGTAGTCAATAACTTGATGCACGTATGTATATATATTCTACGGGTTCCTTTGATAATTTTAAGCAAGGGATTTCGGTACCGCATGTCACAAATGTCACTATCATTTTCGAGATCGTTTCTGACAGACTAGCACCTGTTGAATATAAACGAAGTGGTTGTATGCTAACACCTCTTTTAATTTGATACGATTGATTGAGTCTTAGTTGCTTAATATCCAGATATAATCATCTAGAGAGTGTTTGAATCCCGCCATATCGTTGTGCATATCACATGCCCGAACCGTGATTACCAATGTCATATGTAATCGTCTTTTCTATGTTTAATTGTTTGATGTCAGAGATGATTGCTCCGTTTTTGATATTGGTGGAATTGATGACAATCACTATTTAATAAAAGCATATATATCAAAGTTACTGCGCACGTCTTTCTGGAATAACCTCCATCAGGTACACTCAATATCGAAATATAATTATCTTTTCATAATATTATGATATCACTTTTTCTTGTATTTCATTCACACCACAGGTGCCACTAATGCAGCAGGAACGTTTTACTCTGTGCTTAGTAGGATTCGAGTTTCTCAATCTTTTGCATTCTATGAAATGTTTTGTCACATAAAATCAAGCTAAAGGCTAGCATTGCATGTTTTCAATCATGGGACTAGATACCAAACTAAACAATGACTGGGTCCAACACCCTCAGCAGAGGTGATATATTATCGTCCAATGAACGAATTGACTAAGAATAAAGAGGACGAAGTCCGTTTTTTCTATTATTAGACATATTTTTATTAAAAACATAAAGCATTATTTCTGTATGTTCACAGTATGACAACAACATGAAGACAGCACAGATTTTTCAATTTCGATTGTGGAGAAGTTTTTACATATTAGCATACAATGATTCACTGCTAAGATATTCGTGTATGCAGCGGTAACAAAATTCATACTGCTCCTGAAAAGAAAAAATTGTCTCATATTAGCATACAGAAGCAGTATGAATTTTGCTACCGCTGCATACACGAATATCTTAGCAGTGAATCATTGTATGCTAATATGTAAAAACTTCTCCACAAATGAAATTGAACAATCTTTGCTGATATGTACATATCTTATCTTCAGATGTTTAGCTGATATGTACTTATATTATTAGCAGATGCTTAGCTAATAATTACTAACCTTATTATCAGATGTTTCGCTGATATGTATTTATCTTATTTTCATATGTTTAGCCGATATGTATTTATCTTATTTTCAGAGGTTTAGCTGATATGTACTTATCTTATTATTAGACGTTTAGCTGATATGCACTATATTATTATCAGATGCTTAGCTGATATGTACTTATCTTATTATCAATTATTTATCTGATATGTACTTATTTTTATTATCAGATGATTAGGTAATATTAGCTTATCTTATTATCGAATGTTTGGCTGATATGTACTTATATTATTATCAGATGCTTAGCTGATATGAACTTATCTTATTATCAGATGTTTAGCTGATATGTGCTTATCTTACTATCAGATGTTGAGCTGGTATGTACTTATATTATTTCAGATGTTTAGCTGATATTTACTAACCTTATTATCACCATCAGATGTTTGGTTGTTATGTATTACCTTATTTTCAGATGCTCAACTGATAAGAACTTATCTTATATTCAGATGTTTTAGCTCATATGAACCTACCTTATATCAGATGTTTAGCTGATAATTACTAACCTTATTTTCAGATGTTTAGCTGTTATGTTTTTATCTTATTTTCAGTTGTTTTATTTCAGATGTTTAACTGACAATTACTAACCTTATTATCAGATGTTTAGCAGTTATGTTTTTATCTTATTTTCAGTTGTTTTATTTCAGATGTTTAACTGACAATTACTAACCTTATTATCAGACGTTTAGCTGTTATGTATTTATCTTATTTTCAGATGTTTATCTGATATGTACTTATATTATTTTCAGTGTTTAACTTGTACATAATTATATTATTTTCAGATGTTTAGCTGATATGTATTTATATTATTTTCAGATGTTTAGCTGATACGTACTTATCTTGTTATCAGATGTTGAGCTGATATGTTCTTACACTATTTTCAGATGCTTAGCCGATACGTACTTATATTATTTTCAGATGTTTAGCCGATACGTACCTATATTATTTTCAGAAGTTTATCTGATACGTACTTATAACATTGTCAGATGTTTAGTTGAGTTATTGAGTTAAGAAACTGGCACGGGAGAGTCCATTTGGGTTTGGCTAGACTTAGTATGAGCCTATAGCTATGGCTGCAGGGAAGACTTGGAATGTCACTCTATGGTTTGAGAACGTATCCCGATTTAAATTCATTCATACCTGTGTCAACATTTTTCTATTTTTAGAAATAGGTTCATTATTACAAAATTAGCAGAAGACCAAATGCTCTTAGATTAAGCAAATTATGAGTGCTGCTCAAAAACACACTAGAAAAATTATGTAAATTTATAGAAGCTATAAATAAATCTTTTGTTCTATAATATGTCTCACACCCTTGTATCTGTTGTATATACATGGTATATTGTAAATATAGTTATATCTCCATTTAGTATTTGTTATTGTATATGTATGTCTTCTCTGTACCCTTGAATTTATATGGTTTATGAGATTAAAGATGATTGATTGAGTGGTAATGATATTGGTAAATTATCTCTGAAAGAACTGAGGAAGAAACTAAATGATGAATTTAAGTGCGTCCAGAGAAAGTCACAGGGATCAGCTATATAATTACCCCCAAATATCACATAGAATCGAGAGGGTGTATTCAAATTATGTAGGTGGTGATATATTACTGTGCACAATTTACCGGGCCCTTGAAACTAATACAAAAGTAAATAAATTGTCAGGATGTGCAGAAACTTTTTCACTCAACTACTATGTACTTTGTAAATAATTGGTTTATTGTCAGTTTTAATTGGCATTTTCTTAATTTTACATTAATTGCAGTATTGGCACATCATAACGCATCTCCGCCCACACTGTGGCGGCTGTTTGGGAAGCTGAAAAGTTTCAGTTGCTCAGCCAGTTTGGCATAATTCGCTGCCTTATATCGAACTTCAAGTTAATAACAAGCATCTCTGTTCCCAGGGTGTCTTGGTTTTCAAACGGATAACATCAGTTACCTCTGTTTACCAGGGCAACTTGTGAATTTCCATATATATATTATCTATTTATCTATCTAGCTGTTGCCATTTACAAAATTCGGCAACCGTTGACCATTTGAAAGTACGAAGCTAGTTGTCTTCATTTAATCTAACTAACTATATATAAATAAAAAATGTACTACTATCTTTTTATCTATTTATTTATTTATGTATTTATCTATCTATATATATGGACAATTGAATTAAAGCTGTGGCCAATAACTGTCAATATTTTCGTATACTATTTGATTTTATTTTAAGGTTTTCTCAGGATAAAACCTCCTTTTTTCAAACAAATATGTTAAAGCTCTCTCTCTCTCTGGGCAGATTTTTATTAAATTTATTTCAAGACAGCAGAATTCTTTAAATTTTATTTGCTTATCTGATAGTAATTTTTGTTTGCATGGGTTTTGTTTTCTTGTGATTTAAACACAAATCTTGATTTTTCCAATTTTATTTTTGTTAAAATATATAGCAAATTTGATGTCAGAAAATAAAAATTGTCTCTTTAAATCATAAGAAAATAAAGGCGATCTAACGGAAAATCATGCTAAAATAAACAATAATCTTTAAATATGTCTGCTTCTTCTGGTGCCAAAATGATTACAATCCGTTTAGAAATGACTTCCCATTAAAAAGTTTGAAAACTGTGGTTTTATGTGAAATATATAGCGTAAAATCGAGGGTAACGAATATTTATGTCCATTGGCTGTATATTGTCTGGATGACAAAGTTAAAATTCCAAAACGGTGGAATACTGCATTTCTATCCTTACATAAGAATTCTGGTGTGGTGCGTTCCTCACATAGGCGCCCGTTGGCATTGCTGCCTTCATCACTTATGTCAGTTTCTGGTATGATTAAAATGAAGGGTTCATCTGGTGATGGTAATGGGACTTTAATTACTGAAAATTGTTCATTTTCTAGTGATATATTTGATAAAGTTGTTGTTTGCTCAAGAGTAGTATATGTTAAGGGTAGACAGAAAATTCATGTTAAGATTTGAAACATTACTGCAAAACCTGCGATTATGAAACCCAAGTTTTTTTTGTGAGTTGAGAGAGGTAAAGGTCATCGGAAATGGTTTGGAGTTTGATTATAGAGTTAATACCACAGAAGGTAAGAGTCTTGATATTAAAATCGAAGATGGTTTACCAACGTACACAAAATAAAATTTACAAGGTATGTTGACTAAATGGAAATCAGTACTTTCGACAGGCTCTACTGACTTAGGTTATACAACATTGATTGAACACGACACGAGATTAAGTTAACCGATGATATTCCATTTAAGCAACCGTTTAGACGCATTCCTGCTTCCTTATATGAAGATATCCGTGGGCATTTGAAGGAATTGTTGGATTCAGGATCTATTAGGGAGTCGAACAGCCTGTTTTCCTCTAATGTAGTACTGGTACATAAATCTGATGGAAGTTTGCGTATGTGCATAGGTTTCAGAACTCTAAGCAAGAGGACTGTTCGTGATGCACACAGTATTCCTCGTATAGAAGAAACATTGGATTGCTTGGCCGGAAGTAAGTATTTTTTCTCGACTAGATATACGCTCAGCTTATTTACAGTGTAATCTTAAGGAATCGGACAGGTATAAGACAGCTTTTAATCTTGGACCGTTAAATTTTTATGAGTATACTAGGTTACCATTTGGTTTAACAAACTCTTGTGCAACGTTCCAGCGACTTATGGAGAGGGGCATGGGCATGATAAATCTAAGAGAGTGCTTAATATATCTAGATTATATTGTGATTTTCTCTAAGGCTGCAGAAGAACAAATAGAAAGATTAGAGTCAGTATTCAGGAAATTGAGAGAACATGGCTTAAAGTTAAAAGGAAGTAAGTGTGAGATTTTCAGGAAAGATATCAAGTACTTGGGATTTGTAGTTTCTGAAGATGGCATTAAAACTGACGAAGAAAAGGTTGAGGCGGCAAAAAATTGGCCAGAAATATATAATATCAAATGTTTGAGATGCATTCTTGGATATGCATCCTATTACAGGAAATTCATCAAGGACTACGCTAAAATAGTAAGACCTTTAAATGATCTACTTGTTGGACACCATACCAATAAGAAAATCAAACATCATGGGAAAAGGAAAGGTAAGACTAAACCAGTTAAGTGGAATTGGGGTCAGGAGCAGCAAGCTGCTCGTGAGAGATTAATCGATGTATTGACTAGTTCTCCTATTTTAGCTTATGCCGATTACAGCTTACCGCTTCTGTTGGACATAGACTCGTGTGGCAACGGGATAGGCGCCGTACTTTATCAGCGACAGAATGGAATAGATAGGGTAGTAGTCTATGCCAGTAGAGGGTTACGTGCTGCTGAGAAACGTTACCCTGCACATAAAAGAGAATGTCTTGGTCTTAAGTGGGCAGTTACGGATAAATTCGATGATTATTTATATGGAAATAAGTTTGATGTCCGTACAGATAATAATCCTCTCATATATGTGCTGGGTAAAGCTAAACTCGATGCTACGTCACAAAGATGGATAGCAGCTCTAGCAAGCTATGATTTCAGTTTCACGTACATGTGTGGTAAGTCTAACACTGTTGCAGACAGTTTGTCCAGGCTTGACCAGGATCGCCAGGAATTGCACAGCGATGCTGTTAAGGCCATATGCGATGCAATATTAGTGTCGCCTAGTTGCCCTTCGGCTGATGGGTATACTGATGTCTCAGAGTCTTGCTGCTTTGGTTGATGGCAACGACCTAGGGGTAAATGAATTTTGTGACGTTTAATGTACTGATGAACAGAAGAGAGATACAGATATAGCTAGATTCATAGCGTTGCAAAAGGTAGGACAGAAACTTACAAAGAGACAAATCGACAAAGAATCGCAGTATGTGCGTAAACTGTTTTATGACTTGAATAGATTGATAATAAGAAATGGCACTCTTTACAGGGTAAGTAGCATGAATAGTGAGACTACCTATCAGCTGGTATTACCAGTGTACTATAGATAATTATTTCATATCAGTTCTAAATTCGAGTTTTCCATTGGTGTAGACATGGTCATGTGTCATTCAGTAATCTGTGGTAAAGAAATCTACCAGTCATTATCATGATAATGCCCGTGGGCATTATCATGATAATGACCGCTCCAGGTTTTACTTTTGGAGTTGTGTCCCTTTTCTAAAACGCAAGGGAGACCGTGCATGCGCAGTGAACTGTTGTCAATGTAAACTAACATGACAGAGGGTACGGTACGTCTGCCCGATTTTCGGAACTGTCAAATGTAGACAAAGATGAAATTCTCCACAGCAAAAACTCGCTTAGTACGAAAAAATCTACCAAATTTTCAATAGCGATTTTTCACGAGTACTGTATGACAAGAAAAGATTACCAAACCATCGTTGCTGTGGACCTTTTACCAGATTCTGCCTTGGACAATTTATTGGAGAGTTTTTATGCAGAAGTCAGAAATAAAAATGGTGGAAAGTACTCAGTCCAAACATTAAGATCTATTAGAGCAGGAATACAGAGGTAAGAACAAATGTACATAAATCTCCACCAGAATTTAATAAAAATCAATACAATGCTACGTGTTTAAAAAAAAAAGAAAAAGAAATTTACGTTTATTTCCTTTAAGAATAAGTTAGACAAATACATTATAACGTTTAGATTGCAAAATTGGAAGTCAGATACAGATATTTCACATATAAGACTCTTGAAAATTAAAAAGAAACGGTTAGTAACGGCACAATGCTGTAAAAATGACGTCATGAAATAAATGACGTCACACTACTGAAAGGATCATAACGTCCGGAAAAATACCACACACGACGTTATGATTGATTATGCACGAAACGTCGCAGTCAAAGGATTAACGAATTGTACTAGGTGGTATATTGAACATAAATATTATAAATAAACGTTTGAGAATACTGAAGGGACAATAAAAAAATAACAATCCGGAGAAACTGGCAACAATAACATTTCAGGGGCAGATCCAGGATTTCAAGTTAGGGGGCGTACTTAAAAAAATCTGGCATTATTTAGAAAGCCTTAATTCCTTCAATGAAATAAAAATAATAGTTACTTATTAATAGGTCTTTATCGTGATTTATAGACTACCCTCGGGACAGTAGTATTGACTTCAACACTGATAATGCCCTCGCCTGCGGCTCAGGCATTATCACTGTTTCTGTCAATACTACTGTCCCTTGGGCAGTCTATAAATCACGATAATGCCCTATACATAAGTAACTATTATATAAGTGGTTTTGAAAGGTTTGAATGATGATGCTGGTCATCAGGGTAGATATCGTGCATTATATCTAGTGAAATCTATGTTTTACTGGCCTGGAGTCAACAAAGATTTAGAAAATAAGGTATCAATATGTACAAATTGCATACTGAGGAAAGCATAAGTTAAGAACTCTGCTGAACTAGTCTGTATTGAGTCGTGTCAACGACTTGAATTGATTTGTATAGATGTTTTCAGTTTAGTACAGTCAAAGGGAAGTTATGAAAATATTTTTAGTAATAACTGATAACTTTACACGCTATGTTCAGGCAATTCCTACTAGGAATCAGACAGCTCAGACTACTGCCAGAAGCTTATGGGAATCATGCATTCAACAATACTCGTTTCCAGCGCATATACATAGCGATCAAGGTGGGAATTTTGAGTCTACAGTTATTAAAGAATTTTGTAAGATGGCTGTTTGTAAGAAGTCTAGAACGACTCCAGCTCATCCTGATGGAAATGGTCAGTGTGAGAGGTTTAACTATACTTTGTTAGGCATGCTAGGAACTTTGAATGATGAAAAATTATATAGCTCCTTGGGTACATGCGCATAACGCTACTAGGTATGACAGTACAAATTACAGTCCACGTTTTTTAATGTTTGTCTGGCATCCACGCCTTAGCATTGATGTTTTCCTAGGAGTTAACTCAAGGTAAAAGTTATGAATAATACGGTCGACATTTAGAGAAGAGATACAAAACAGCTTCTATAGCTGCTGAAAAAGCAAATAGAAGCCATAACACAAGGTATGATTTGAAAGTAAGAAATTCAGTCTTGAAACAAGGTGATAGGGTTCTGCTTAAGAACATTGATATAAGAGGTAAGCAAAAGCTAGCAAACCGTTTGAATAAAGAACCATACGTTATTGATTCTCAACCTGACGACACCGTTCCACTATATGTAATTAGAACAGAGTATGGAAAGGGAAAATTGAAAACCAAAACAGTTCATAGAAACCTACTACCTCCGATTTATTCTTTACTAACTGAAGAATTGGTACATCAGATTAGGAAATCGTTCAATCCAATTAAGTGCTGCACTAAAATTTCGGACATAGCACATAATAAGGAACCAATAGCAAAAACTGTAGAGTCAGAAGCAGATCGTGTTAGTGGTAGCCAACTTTCTGATGAGTCTGATGATGATATTGTTTCACATGTGGTTTAAGTGGTAACCAACTTTCTGATGAGTCTGATGATGATATTGTTACACATGTGGTGTTAGTGGTAGCCAACTTTCTGATGAGTCTGATGATGATATTGTTACACATGTGGTGTTAGTGGTAACCAACTTTCTGATGAGTTTGATGATGATATTGATACACACGTGGTGTTAGTGGTAACCAACTTTCTGATGAGTCTGATTCTGATATTGTTACACATGTGGTGTTAGTGGTTAGCAACTTTCTGATGGGTCTGATGATGATATTTTTACACATGTGGTGTTAGTCGTAACCAACTTTCTGATGAGTCTGATGATGATATTGTTACACATGTGGTGTTAGTGGTAACCAACTTTCTGATCAGTCTGATGATGATATTGTTACGCATGTGGTGTTAGTCGTAACCAACTTTCTGATGAGTCTGATCCTGATATTGTTGCACACGTGGTGTTAGTGGTAGCCAACTTTCTGATGAGTCGGATGATGATATTGTTACATATGTAGTGTTAGTTGTAACCAGCTTTCTCATGAGTCTAATGATGATATTGTTACACATGTGGTGTTAGTGGTAGCCAACTTCCTGATGAGTCTGATGATGATATTGTTACACATGTGGTGTTAGTGGTAGTCACCTTTCTTATGTGTCTGATGATGATATTGTTACACATGTGGTGTTAGTGGTAGCCAACTTTCTGATGAGTCTGATGATGATATTGTTACACATGTGGTGTTAGTCGTAACCAGTTTTCTGATGATTCTGATGATGATATTGTTACACATGTGGTGTTAGTGGTAGCCAACTTCCTGATGAGTCTGATGATGATATTGTTACACATGTGGTGTTAGTCGTAACCAGTTTTCTGATGAGTTTGATGATGATATTTTTACACTTGTGGTGTTAGTGGTAGTCACCTTTCTTATGTGTCTGATGATGATATTGTTACACACGTGGTGTTAGTCGTAGCCAACTTTCTGATGATTCTGATTCTGATATTGTTACACATGTGGTGTTAGTGGTAGCTAACTTTCTGATGATTCTGATGATGATATTGTTACACACGTGGTGTTAGTGGTAGCTAACTTTCTGATGAGTCTGATGATGATATTGTTACACATATGGTGTTAGTGGTAGCCGACTTTCTGATGAGTCTGATGATGATATTGTTACACATATGGTGTTAGTGGTAGACAAATTTCTGATGAGTCTGATGATGATATTGTTACACACGTGGTTCCAACCCCTCATAAAATTTTAGCGCAAAAGTCATTAAACGCATTGGCTGAAGTCTTCAGTCATATTGGGTCAGCAACATCTGAGTCGATATTATAAATGTCTAATCATTCAAGGAGTCTTGGAGTAAGTAATGACACTGACGATATTGTTTCTGAGCACGCGATTGGGTCTAGTAGTCGTAATGACGACTGACTTTGGAGTCATCAACATGATGAATGTTTGTTTGAAGTTACACATGAGAATGAGGTAAGTGATGAGGTTGACAATCTGATAAATAGTATTCAGAGTCCAATAGAACAGACGTGAGACAGTTGTACGTTGTACTGGTAGACATACAAAGATGTCAGATCGCTATGGTGATTATATATATTTTTAGATGTAGGGACATAAATATATATTTGACTCTTTTGTTCGATAATTAAAGTATACACAGAGAGATAAATGCCACCTGGGTATATTAGATCGTCGACCAAAATTGTTTAATTTTATTATTTTATAATATAGTACACGTATATAAGTTTCTTACATTTTTGGACCAAGTCGTGGTCGTAGCATGAATCAGATGAAGTGTAAGCAAGTTAACTTTCTGCCAGGTGGAACATATAGCAAACTGTGTGATTTGGCCGAAAAACAACTACGTAATAACATTGATCCTAAAATAGTGTATTGTATTGCTGGAATCCCAGATATATGTTCTTTAACTCGAGACAAGAAGAAAAAGTACGAGGAATCTTATCTCAATTTAGAGAAAGATGTACATGTACAAAACGCTATATCAGATGTCGAGAAACGAATGGAAAATATGTGATGTGAAGTTGTTCTTGGTGCAATAACAACCATCAGTTTCAAAATATGGAACTCCCACAGGAAATGTGTTGGTAAAACTGATCATTTGAAGCATGAAACAGAATATGCTATTATGCAGGAACAGCTAAATTCTATCCTGTACACAATAAATAGCTATATCATTCATAAAAACCTGGAAATGGGGTCGTATCTCAATTCTTACATTCTTATGTTCATAAGAGAAATGGTAAGAAAACTCGTTACATTTATGCAAGATTGCTAGATGGGAAACATCCTACTCATGCACTGAGTGGCGCATGGACACGCCATTTAGAAACCACCATTGATATAAACGAACATAATTTGAATATATAATTGTACATAAAGGTATTATCGCTTGGTGGGATGTTGATTATTTTTTTATTTCTATGGATTCAGAGACTGAATATTATTTTTCGAGGGGGAATATGTCACCGTAATAGTTATTTTATTAAAAAGTATAGATTATATTTGTTTCATTCATTCATTCATTCATTCATTGTTCCATCATATTCATCATGACGTATGTCTGTGAATGACGATTATACTAACACTTTAAATTGCATGCTTGGCACGAAAACTAATAGAACAAACCCAGGAAGACTTGCGCTCCGGGATTGTTATTTTTTGGTTTTATTAACTACCAGGTCCCCGGAAAAGACACAAGCCTAACAGTGAATGCAATATATTTACAGGTATTTAAATTTTTGCTATATAGTTATAAACGATTCATTTAGATTTAATGTTTTAATTTATTTATTTAAAAGTTTATTATATTAAATTCAGTTCATATGTTTAATGCAGTAAGTCCGTAAATCATATAATTTGTCATTGTCATATTTAGTGTTTTTATATTCCTGTCGTAATTTTTTCCATTTTTGAATGAATTTGTATTTTTCCGAATGTTGCTATAAATGTGTACAGTTGAGTATTAAATATATTTACAGTTGAATCTTGTTTTTGTTGATGACTTAACCAGTTGGTTTGGATAGTGGTACCATCAAAGCCCTCAATTCCATATTTAAATGGTTATATAGTCAATGTATCTGTGACAAATGGAGGCTCCAACGAGATGATATATTATAATATTGGTGCCACCCAAACATGTTGTTGTTTCTACAACTAATATTGCCGGAGCAGAGGAATCTTCCTGTATTTGTCATAATTTGGAAAGCAGCCTTTACTAGTTTCGTCAAGACGGAATGGTGATCTCCCGTAATTTATGCAGCGCTGCCCAAATGAAGTGAATTTCAGCTAGAGGCATACTGGTAATGAATATTGTAAATAGTTCATAATTTGCAGCTGCGAGAATTTATAGTTAATTTGGTGGATGATTTATACACCGACAACATGAGGAAAATATATATTTATTCGTTGTGAATTGTGGTTATATGAAACGTACCGATGTGATCCATTGTGTATTATTTGTGTATTGATTTTTTTGTAATTACATATATCGCGGTCATCTCAACAGATGATGATGTCAAGAACAGTGTGTTGAGCTCAGACGATTTATAATCAAGTGATTAATTGTAACTTTATAATAATATTGAAATAGTTTATTAATTTGCAGACAATTTAATTATTTATTTCACTTTACTTTTATATTTAGTGTGTTGAATATTTTGACTTGATTTTTTTTGTTTTGGTACATATATTTTTCAGCTGTTTACTTTTGCAGCCTGAATAACTAACTCTGCACTGAACACGAATGTATTTCTTATTCTGTTGACGGTGAGTTGACATTATTATCATCTTCATTTACCTTAATTGTCTCAGCAAGGTAAATATAAAATACTTACTCGTGAAGCATATTAGTGTTGTCTCGTAGTAAGCCTCCAGTTAAGAAGGAGGATTCTGTTTTTAATCAGTTTCCAACTGGATATAACACTGCCACACCAAGAGAGGTTTGTGAGAAACTTCCACCTATACCTCCACCTCCTACTCCGTTCAGAAAGTGTTTCCACGATTATTCAGGCATACATGACGTTAAACCTAAAGTTCGTTTCAATTTAGGTAGCAAAACCCTTGACTGGCTGGTAATACTCACCCTTATTAGAGACCACTTTACCGAATTTCTCAGGTGAAGCTAAGAGTGAAACATCGCTTGATGTCTGGAAATTCGAAGCTAAGTGTTTGCTTAGAGAACATCTGTACCCATAATTGATTATCGTACAGTGTATAAGAATTTCCTTATAAGGTCAAGCACGTAGCACTTTGCTTATACTACCTAAATCTTCTCGCCCATGCATATTATTGATAAATTAGAAGGCATATACGGTAATGTATATTCTAATGATACACTTTTACTGAGTTTCTATGCTGAGAAACAGATGAATGGTCAGTCAGTCACCGATTACGGCATGACATTAGAATCTATAGTGCAGAAAGATTATGAGACAGGTATTATAAACCCAGAAGTGAGAAATTATATGTTTATATGTTATATGTATTCTGGACGCCAGATGGTAATATTAGTTTCGGAAGATTCTAATTGATATGCACATTTATTTCTGATTGAAAGGGAATATTTTGGCTTCAATACACTTGAGAGTGTTGTTGTTGAATAAATATGAAATATCTAGCATATCTGAATATCCTGTTTGGAGATAATCACGTGCAAAACAGTGGAAAATGCAAAAAAGGGGGGATGCCCTGAGGACCACCTTGGTATTAAAAATCGGATTAAGAAAATTCCTTTCAATTAATTTCCACCAAAAAATGTTACACTGACGAATAGACATATAGACATCATTGCACCAAATTATACAAACTTTTACCGTCCGATTTTTAAAATATTTAAATTTATGTTTTTCATAGCACCCAGAAAAAAAAATGAAATTGTCGCGGAAAGTTACCACACATCCATCTTTTCCTAGTTTCTTTGTTTGTGAGATTAAAAAAAAAAAAACTAGTTACCAATAACAAAAAACTTTTGAATTCTTATAATTGACACAGTGGATATCCAAATTACCAGATGACTGCATTTGTCTTTTTTATTTTCAGGTCGGTTGGGGTGGGGGAGGGGTGGTTTGAGGGAGACTATACTTGATTAATTCATTAAAAAAAAATTCAAAAACAAAAACAGCCATCCAGCTGTATTGTTAAATTCCTTTAAATTCTGTCCTCCAGTAATATTCGTCTGATTCTGATTATTCTTTATTTGTCTTAGGAGAAGGGGACGGCGTTATAAGAGAGGATCAGATAATATTACAATTTTTTCCCCAAACATAGCTTTCTATTTCTTACTACCGTATAATTTGCTCTATTGTTTCATAATATCTAAGATTCTGATGAATATATGTTTTTTTTTTTTTTTAACAAACCCATGAAATTCAATAGAAAAAGGTTGTCACAAAAATTGTGTTACATTTCTGTCATTTTTGACAACATATTTCGATGAACATTTTTTTCTGTAAAGAGATATTTCAATGATATTTTGTGGACATATAATAATAACACACTGCCTGAAACTGGCATAAGCAGCAATAAGATATAAAAATACAAGGAGCACAACTATGGAAAGGTAAAAGGAAAAGGAGTCATATTTGTTAACTGGCCAAATCCAATGTAAACAATCGTTATCACCAAGAAGCTTGGAATTGAGGTGAAAGTTTCAAATGCACAGATGATCATATATTTGAGAAGCCACTGAAAGTAGAGTTATCTCCCATACCCCAGGTCTACACCCTTAAAGGATCCAGAATTGAAGAATGCTACAAGGTGTAAATATGATATTATTATTAATGTTGAACTTGAGCTTGAAATTTCAAGAGCTTCAAAACCTGAAAGCACAGCATCACATCAACCAGTTTCCGCAGTTTCAGATATGAGTGAACTTTTAAAGACACTCGAACTTCTGAATAAAAGACTTTGAAGGTGAGTTAAAGAAAGTTAAAGGAAGTAAACAATATGATGATCAAAGTAAACACCAAAGTTCAGGTAACTATGGGAATTATAATAGAGGTTTATTTTGAGGTAGATTTAATATATATCAAGGACGAGAAAGAAGAGGTAGATCTTTGTTCCAAAGGATTTGGTTGAGGTCAAGTGAGTAGTTCAATTAATAAAGATCCGAATCGGGATTTAAACCTGGAGTAATCTCTGTTGCAGGATAGACTAGAGACTCAGTTGATGGTAGTCCTAAATTTAGTACCACTTTGTCTAAAAGGAAACATTTGTTAGAAAGGATGGTAGGTATGGAGAATCAGTCAATTGTCCATGTTAATTGTTTGAAATCGTATGCTCTAACGAACTTTTTAGCTTCCTCCCCCGACCAGTGGTGAATTTGACCGAGTATCGATTTTTCGAATTTTACGATTGTTCTGTTAGATTTTGGAACTGTTCCGACAGTGTGGTATGTCTTGTCTGTCTGTTAGATTTTGGAGCTGTTCCGACAATGTGGTATCTCTTGTTCTTCTGTTAGATTTGAGAACTGTTCCGACAATGTGGTATCTCTTGTTTTTCGATTAGATTTTGAAACTGTTCCGAGGGTGTGGTATCTCTTGTTCTGTTAGATATTGGAACTGTTCCTACAGTGTGGTATCTCTTGTTCTTTTCTTAGATTTTAGAACTATTCGACAGTGTGGTATCTCTTGTTTTTTTTTTGTTAGATTTTGGAACTGTTCCGACAGTGACGTATCTCTTGTTTTTCTGTTAGATTTTAGAACTGTTCCGAAAGTGTCATATCTCTTGTTTTTCGGTTAGATTGTGGAAGTTTTCCGAGAGTGTGGTATCTCTTGTTGTTCTGTTAGATTTTGAAACTGTTACGACAGTGTGATATATCTTGTCTGTCCGTTAGATTTTGGAACTGTTCCGACAGTGTGGTATATCTTGTTTGTTTGCTAGATGTTGGAACTGTTTCGATAGTACGGTATGTCTTGTTTTTCTGTTAGATTTTGGAACTGTTCCGACAGTGTGGTATATTTTGTTTGTTTGCTAGATTTTGGAACTGTTTCGATAGTACGGTATGTCTTGTTTTTCTGTTAGATTTTGGAACTCTTCCGACAGTGTGATATCTCT
Organism: Gigantidas platifrons; assembly: GCA_002080005.1. Lineage (NCBI taxonomy): Eukaryota > Metazoa > Mollusca > Bivalvia > Mytilida > Modiolidae > Gigantidas > Gigantidas platifrons. The sequence continues at coordinate 56,591 of MJUT01053405.1, forward strand.
TGTTTTTCGGTTAGATTGTGGAATTGTTCCGACAGTGTGGTATCTCTTGTTGTTCTGTTAGATTTTGGAACTCTTCCGACAGTGTGATATCTCTTGTTCTTCGGTTAGATTGTGGAACTGTTCCGACAGTTTGGTAGCTCTTGTTTTTCTGTTAGATTTTGGAAGTAGTCCGACAGTGTGGTATCTCTTGTTCTTCTGTTAGATTTTAGAACTGTTCCGACAGTGTGGTATCTCTTGTTTTTCGGTTAAATTTTGAAACTGTTCCGACAGTGTGGTATCTCTTGTTCTGTTAGATTTTGGAACTATTCGACAGTGTGATATATCGTTTCTTCTGTTAGATTTTGGAACTGTTAGTTTATCAGTTTATTACTTGTAATAGCCATCTTTATACATTTTCATCAAATGTAAGCGTACAACATTTGTGTTGGATAAATTATCATAGAAAACGTTTGATTACAAATTCACCGGTACATAAGTCGTTATCCATGGTTACAAATTATAATTCCAGTTAAATATATTTGACATCAAAAGGTTTCATGGCAAGGGTCCTACAGAAACTTTGACGATACGTGACACTTGCCACGGGAAGTTAAATGAATGATTACAGTCTAATCGTTCCTCTTAAAGAATATCATCCCATCTTAATTATTTTTCCTGCTTATCTACTTATATCATTAGTCACTGTATACGATCTTGTACTTTTCATATTTTTTGTAGAAATTATTTTAAATACAAGTTGCAGGTAGTGCTATTTATTTGTGGGGAATTTAGAAATATTGACTGTAAACGGGTGAGTAATAGAAAACGTTACTGAAATATTGTATCACTGCTTCACAAATATATATATATATATACATGCTAAATATAGTATATTCTGGTAGATCTGGGGCATTATACTTAATTAAGCTTACTTGGAAATAATCCTTTCATTATTTTATACATAGTATGAATATTCTTATATTTTGGTTTACATCAATATTTAAAACTAACCTTGCCTAAAAGAAGAAAAACAAAACAGAAAGAAAAGATTTAAAAGAAAACAAATAGATGTAGATAAATATGATAATGCTCATGTCATATACAGGGGGAATCAACATAACATTAATAGATAGTCAAGGATTACAGTTTTCCCCCAGTCATATTATGGTGTGTTCAGAATTCCTACTTATATTGCTTCAAGTTTTCGTTTTCTTGTAAGTTCATGTTGCCATATTATATGTTAATTGTGTGATGTTAGTAAGTAGTATATGATGTCAGGTACGATTTCTACATAAAAAAATATTATCAGTTTGTTATTTTTATCCGTGCTGTGGGTAAGGGTTAGGGTTATGGTGTTTAACGCCACTTTCAACAATATTTCAGGTTTATCATGACAGTCAGTTTTATTGGTGGAGGAAACCGGAGTACCCGGAGAAAACCATTGACTTGACGCAAGTCACTGATAAACTTGTTGTGTTATTTTGTAAACATAAAAACGTAGATATCTAATATAGAACACAAAACTCGTTTCTGGAACAACATTCATCATGTACGTGTACGCTCAAGCTCAAAATATTACAAAGTAAAAATAACTTAAAAGGTTTAGGGAGCAATGAAACCAAAGGGTCTAAACAGCGTAGTCTAATTCGGCTACTGTTATCTATTCCCGAAGGAGGAGAACTTTAGCTTTAGTTATAATTACATTATGGAGGAACTGAACATTCCAATGATAAATTATATCTAATAGACCCTTTCATGTCAGTGGTGAAGCACTGACTACTAGTCGGATGATATCCTTGGGTAGTAACAGTCCATCAGCAGAGATATCGACCCAGTGATAGTAAAAAAAAACGTAAGCATCCAATCTAATACACATTCATAAGGTGCACTCATAGTCAAGATATTTGAAAGATAAATAATTCAAAAATCTTTCGGAGAAAAAAAATTAAAATCGAATGCCACAGGCGCTCGTGGCTTGGAATTGCCAACCCCTTTTTAACTTTCTGCTTACATATTTATTTTCAATACAATTACTTTATTATTTCATCTCTTTTCCCTTTATTTAACTTGTTTGTGTCCATAACCATATTCATTCAATCTTATGTTAACAGCTACTTACATGTGTTGACCCTATATACGCTTACTTTCCACAAGGCAAAACAGTTCGGAAGTTTAAAGATCGTATAACTGCTCACTTCGGGTATGGTTAATGTACATTGTTTTCAATATTTCATTCAATCTAGGGCATGTAGCAATTTCTAAAAGACGTATTTAGATGTATATACGTAATGTTGTAAGTCGTATTTCATTGTTTAATTGTAATGTTAATTACACGCCACGATACAGCTGAAATATAATCAATAGTATATCTTTATTTCTCATAGCCATGTTACATGGTAAAGAGATCAATATCAACAATACAAACATATTTACATCAGTTTTCGAAAGGAAGTAAACAAATAAATATATCAACTCAATAGCTACCTAAGGACATACTTTACTCTTAGCTGTTCTAATGAATTTACATAATTCAACCACAGAATTTGAACACATCAAGGCACAATATTTTACAGTATTTGGACTACATCTGTATTTTTGGGGAATCAACATGGCTCTGTCCTGTATAAATTCAGTGCATTCAAACCAATAATGAAACTCGTCCCCAAACTCCATACACTGACACAAAATACATACTCTATTCTCTCGATTTATGTTTTGCCACCGACCGATTTCAATGGGAAGTCTGTGATTAGAGATACGGAAATGACAAAGTAAGAATAAGTCCTTATCCTTCAAAATTTCCAAATAATTTTCAAACGATATCCCCTTTTAGTATAATCTATAATTCAAAGCATTGGGTGAATTATCTACAGATGTACTCCAAGTCTGTTTAATTTGATCTATTAAATTCATCTTAACAACATTACCCAACCATTTTTCCTATATATAATTCTGGTATAGCCATATATATGATAAACCACCCTTATCTAAAATATCCTGGACATTGTTTATCTATAATCCATCTCTTATAAAATTATTGTTATTTATAAAGTAATTTATAACATATGTGAGAAATTTTACTTTGTTTCCCCATAATAATCTTACAGCATAAATTTATCATTCTAACTTTAATATTAATTCTGATGGGATTTCTTCCTAGTTCACCGTAGACCATATAATCGGGAGTTGAAGTTTTTAGATGTAGAAGTAGATGACATAATTTCAAATGTAGCCTTTCAATATACGTTAGCGTCACCTGTAATGTTTGGCGATTACCTCATACATCAATATTGTTTAACATTATCTACACAAATTGATATTGGGCAATGGACATCTGAAAGAAGTTTACTAAATTCTAACACTTGTAAATTAGTAATATGGTTTAAGTACTCTAGAGATGTAATGGTATAGTCTACAACACCAACATTTTTACATGTAAATTTACCAATATCTTTGTCCTCACATATTATACCATTTAAAATAAACACATCATTATATTTACAAAAATCTAACAATTTTCTAGCATACTGGTTTATAACCTTATCTTCATTAGCCCGTCTTAGGGGAATACCTAATTCTTTCAACATATCTACATTACTTCTTTCTATAAATAAATGTTCAACATTCTCATCGTTACCTGATTCTCTTTCAAAATCAATAAAATCGGGTTCTTTTGAAGTCCTGCTATTAAAATCACCATGTAGACAAAAATATTTATAATTGTTTTGAAACTCATTTTCAATTTCACTTAAAGCGTCAATCGAGGCATATTTAGAATTTTCTGGTGGGATATTTATAATATCACAATCATCAGTTTTGGTTTCAACTAAATATAGAATATCAAAGTTATTTATCATTTGAATAAATTCTGGGTAGTTAAGTTTTGTTTTATTTCTGCAACAATTGAGCGTAAGTAGTCTAACATTATCTACATTATCTTTGCAAGCATTTAAACATAAACAACAAGTTTTCAAACAACTATGAATTGTAGAAATACATTTACTGTTAATTAAATCATTCGTCCGTGGTGAAATTAGTTCATCAGAGCAGTTAGTTAACACATTAGTATCATCGTTACTTGTCCTTAGGTTTTCCTAATAATAGCTATCTGGGGTAATAATAGCTATCTGGTTTTCTCGGACCAAATCGGTGAACATTACCGAATTCTATCCAATGTTCGATTCCGAGTTCTTCTCCTACGAAACCACGTAGCTTTTCTTCTGTATTCTCATACGGTGTTTCCTTCAAACCAGTAAATACCAGATTGTATTTCATCGATCTTCACTTTAGGTCCAATAATGATTCCTTCATTTCCTCTCTCTCGTTCTTGAGCATTATAATATCAGTTTCCATCTCTGACAACTTTGCTTTAACGGCAATATTTTCTCTTTTCACCTTCATTATTTCGGTTTCATTCTCCTTGTATGCTTCTTTTGTTTCGTCTAATAAGTTACTGATTCCTTGAGTATTACTTCATTTTCTGTGGGGTCCAGGGTGGCTCTATGAGTTAGGTTGGAATTCAGTTTGATTACCTAACAACTCATACAAGCATATCACCAATACGGCGTGGGTTCATTCCCGGCTTTGTAAATGACAAAAAAGGTGCACTCGACTCGCAGTCGCATGTGATTAAGCTTACCATTTGCTTGCCCATGGTCGGTGGTTACCTCCGGGTACTCAGGCTTCTTCCACCACTAAAACTCATTGTTGGATTACCTAACATCTCATACAAGCATATCACCAATACGGCGCGAGTTCGCACCCGGCTTTGTAAATTACAAAAAGTGTGCACTCGACTCGCAGTAGGATGTGATTAAGTTTACCAGTTGCTTGCCCATGGTCGGTGGTTCCCTCCGGGTACTCCGGCCTCTTCCACCACTAAAACTGGTCGCCATGATATAGCTGAAATATTGCTGAAAGTGGCGCGTTAAACACCTAAATTCAATCAATCAACCAATTTCTATATACTGTTGTTTCAATGTGTTACCTCCCTTTCTACTATAGAATACTTTCTGTGTTACAGACTTAATTGATGTTTTGATCTCGTCCAGTTCATCAACTGATTCTGTTACTTTTTTCTCAAAACTGTTCAATCTTGTGTTCATTTTATACAACAGTTAAAGGAGATTACTTAGTACTGAATCAGAATAAATTGTTTCATTTTGTTCATACAACACATCCCTACTTTAGTTTAAAACTTCTGATATTTGTGGTGCCTTCGATGTCTTTTTATTTTCATTTCTCTGACCGTTGCCGTTGCCGTGTTTTTCCCCAGTATTCGACATTGTTTATATTTTCTCTCTCCTGTAGACCCTCAATTTGTTCAATATTGTTTACTTACTACAAATGATTTCACTCGATTGTCACGGAGACCTAGGTATATAAATGAGTTGGCGTTCTGTACTGTTTTTCATTAGAAAAAATAAATATCAAGCATCCAACTTTTTCTGAGATCCTAGACGGAATCAAGAACCATTGTCTATTAAATAATAATGTCCCCAAAACGAAGTCGAATAGTTGCAAAATTACTGTAGCTTAAATCAAATTATTAAGAG
>MJUT01053405.1:62658-86024 GCA_002080005.1 Gigantidas platifrons
ATATTTTAAAGAGGTCATTCCAAGAACCATCTGAGCAAAATTTTAGTTAGGTTGTCGCAGACTTTTGCATCAAGTTTTGTCAAATCGATATCATGGCAACTCAATATTAAGTCGCTTATTGTGACAAATATAGATTTCATCATTTGAATATTTCTAGACAGTTTCAACATATTCAGTGCTAATTTTAATAAATCAAACATTTCCTATCATGATAAATACACGTAAAGAATTTTTGAAATTCATCATCGACAAATGTAGAAAAACACCTTCAAATTTCGTGTATTGCAAATATATATGATAATAATAATATATTGAAATCTGTTGGTTTACTGAAAATATTTTACTGTCATTACCTGACACTATAAAATATTTCGAATAATTTGTGATAATACTTTTCGTTCGTTTTTTTTTCTTTGTAGATCAAAAGTCGAAATGAAATGGTATTTCACAGCTTTTATTTTTATACAAAGTTTCATTTTCAACAAGATCGAAGCTTTTGGTAAGGAATATCCATTGTTTCGACAACACTAACATTATAGTCTTAAGTTAAATGCTTGAACGTGATAGTAATATACATCAGCTAACTAGAGGTCAGATTCATTCCTATCTAGAGTTTCTCACTTCTTGTTTGTTGACATAAAGGGGCCACTTTGGAAGACTCGCCAAGTGCACTGACATAATATCAAAAGTGACATGACGTCACATTTATTATAATTTTACTTGCCTCTAGATGCTAAAGTTAGATTTAATTTATTCTATCTTTTAAGAAAGTGAAGGTGGGTTTATACTCCGGGTGCGACAGCGATGCGACGGACTTGCGATGTCGCTTTCAACATCGCTACCCCATCGCAGCGACAACGCACGTAATCGCTGACCATCGCTAGCTAAAATTTTCCTCGCAAGGATCATCGCTAGCTGTCGCAGCAGAGTTGAAATTATTTTTACTTTCTAGCGATATCGCTACCGTCGCTGAGTAATTGCCATCTGAAATCATAAAAAATATATCAAAAACTAGGCAACACGAACAAAAAACGATAGTAGCGACGCAACAAAAAAACAATGATTTCGCAATAGCATTGCTTCTCCATCGCAATAATTTTATTGCTCGTCGCATCGCTGTCGCACGTAGTATAAATCCACCTTTATACTGGAAAGACTGGGACTATCTACAGAATTTTTTAAGTCTTATCTTAACTTTTCATTATGAACGATGCAAGTCATTCATAAATGTTTTTTTTGTTATTATATCTTTTTTTTTGTTAAGCAACACATGGTGTGTACAATGATCCAAGACGCACAGGGAAGCCGACGTATGGACCTCTGTATTAGTACAATCTCATTTGTGGAGGGAAAATATAAATGAGTTAAATAATCAACTTCCTAATTGTATATTACACACTATCATTATCTATATGTATTGACAATATGGTGAAAGCCATGTTTATATGTCACAATAATCTTCTGAAATGTCAAAAAATTATGTATTTGAACACGAACAAGTTTGAAGCCAAGGGATAATCAGAAGCCGTCAATCAAAGGACAGACAATGCAATGGCCATAATAAAAAAAATACAAGAGGACAAACAATGATCTACAAAACATTACACTGAAAAGAAAAGATCCAGCAACATGAACCCCACTAAAAACCGGGATGAACTAAGGTCCTCTGGAAGGGTAGCAGTTCCCATTGTGTTACTTTTGTAACAAACCCGCGTGCATTATATATTCCCTTTGTCAATTGATCTTTAAAATTGACATTATTTTAAACATAACACATCTGCAATACATTCACATATGGATGTCATATACTTTAAAACATTCTAACCTTGTGATTATATATTACATGTGACAAATTCCCACATACAACCAAATACATAATGCATAATACTAATATCTGGAAAATTAGTAAAACATGACACATAAACATTAATTGATAAATATAGGTGAACATTAGAACTTTGACAAAACAATAACAATACACCAACAAACCGTCAGAGTTTCAGTCTCTTTCAATAATAGATTAATAATAAACACAGCATGACATTTGTTAATAAGACATCAGATATAACATGTCTTCTATTTACATTAAAAATATCTATTTCAAATTTCTTATTTGATGTTTTCAGAAAATTTAGCTAGGCGGGGTGGTACTGCCAAACAAAGTAGTAATTACGGCAGTTACCATGCATCAAAAGCATTAGATGGAAACATAAATCAGAACTGGGATGGGGGAAGTTGTAGTCATACTGCAGTAAATCGAAGAACGGCATGGTGGAGACTTGATATTGGACAACAAGCCAATATTTATAATATTGTAATCTATTATAGAAAGCTTAGTAAGTATAAAATGTCTGTCACACGATCTACAATAGTATCACTGTTTTACAATGCACAGTTTATGATCTAATTAAATGTCTGGCATTATCATATTCTTCGTCTTCGAAATCTAATTTAAACTGTATGAGGATTGCTTTTTAAAAAAGCAATAAAACGTCATAAAAAAATGTGTTAATGATATGTATATCTACATATGGTAATAAGGAAGCATTCAAAGTGTTGATGAATTCCTAAATACTAAATAAGATGAATTGTGTATACAAACGTTTTGATGAAATTATCAAAATCAAAGGGGGAATACTAGTCTTATAAAAGTTGTTATCACATATTTTGTTGCAATATGTTCGTTGTTGCATGTCCAATAATAGCTAGGCTATTTTAAATATATAATTTAACTTCTGGTATCTGCAACTTGGTCTCAAATAAAATATCGTGTCGTGACATCTGCTCAGCCATGCAATAAAGTCGGTCATTTGTTTTTATTTACAATTATCGCGTTGCACGAGACTGATGACCTCATTCTGTATATTCATAGCGTGCATAAACACAGAGGGAATTCCTTTAAACTTCAAAATTACAAGATGAAATTAGAACAGACAAGATTGAATTGAATAAATTCCATACAAGTAAAAAAGATCCTTTTTACTAATGTCTTTTTTTTTTCCTGATCATTATGCTTGTTAAATATGTTTTAAGCGATAGTATTTCCCAAGCATTTTTACCTTTCCGGTTTGTTGATGCAATCGTCATCACAGATCATGACCTTTTCTGGAATGTAGGCCAAGCAAACTGTATTTTAAAATACTTTGAAAATATGATGTTTGATCATTCAAATTCCACCATTTTCTAGAAAATGGCTGATTTTACCGGGAAAATACATACAAGTGTTCTCTATAGTCACAAAATGACAGATTATTTTACATTGCCACTGCTGCTTTAATAACACATATACCCTTACTTGTTGGTGTAATGAAATGATATTCACAGAGAAGAATAGAAAAAGAATTAATTTGACAGAAATAATCAAAATTTATAGCATAATTGAACAGATAATTAAATTAAACCAGACAGATAAATGAGAATATCTGGGGAAAAAACCTGTCATTATTACAAAAAGCATCAACAAAACTGTATTGTTATCATTCTGTGATGAAAAAAAATGTGATTGAAATAAACAGAAATCAGTCATTAATTGTTTTACAAAAATATGGTAGTATGTAGTCAGTCTAATATATTGCATTGACGAAAACAAAAACACAAAATTCACTGGATTAAATATCTTGTTATATGGGTAAGTAAGTTCAATGTTTGTATCAAATAATTAATTTTTAATACTTCAGTTTCAAACTATTAAAAAAAACATCTTTTGAAATTCTACAGACAAAATAATTACACAGAAAGAGCTAATATACTGTACTTTCTTAATCTGGTTTACTTTTTAAGCTTGGTTGGCTTATGACAAAATCATGTGATTTATTTACCACTGACCGGCCTTATGTCACGTTATACGACGCCATTTACAAAAAGGGTAGTAAACAAATATGGGTCAGTGTGTCCTTGTTATCGATCTTTTTTCTATGGAACTTTACACATGTGAGCAAGAATAGATGAGAAACAAAATTATAAAGAAAACATGTTTACATTTCAAACATGAAAAAAATAATCAAACATTATCCAATGACTGGCCGACATATTGTCACACAGGGATATGTCAACGTACAAGTAAAGATGGTAATATCGTATCTCAATCAAATTAACACGTTTCAAAATGTTGGAATAAAGTTTAAATAACTTGAAACGGAATAATTAGCTCAAATGTATACGTCGTCTTGAATAGGAATTTCCATTCAGATGTCAACGTCTTGGGTAGATTATGCAAACACTTTCTAACGTCATTGTACAAAACTCCAAACAAAAATATTTGCAAGTTAAACAATGCAACTCTCTTAAGGATTTATTTTCGCAATTTGTCAGTTCAAAAATATTTTCTGTAATATAAAAGTCAATGTAAAATATATGATAAATAGATTATGACATCAAATTTTCCATATCGTCCCTGGTATCATCCCTCGACCCATATCAGTCCTCCGGCTTCACTATCGGGCTTCAAATGGGAGTCTCGGGCTGATACCAAAGTCAATATGGAAAATATCTTGTAATAATCTCTTAATAACGATATGCATGTACAGTTTTGATTAAATCTCATTTAAATGGAGGACGAGTTGCATGTATATTAAGGGAAATACCTCCTTCAAGATTGGTCCGATAAAAATCGGATACCAATAAGGTGATCTACATATAGTTCAAAACAAGCATGGCAAAGTTTTGATAAATTCTCATTTAAAACGATGGGGGCGTTGCGCGGGAAGTACAAGATTTCTATGGCAATAATTCCTTCAAAAATGGCATAAATTCGGTAAATATGTGCCAATTTGCATATCATACAAAGCTTTGAGAAAACACTTCCACTTCAAAAGTAGGAGGAGTTGTGAATACTAACTTTTGTGACGGACGGAGATGGTGAAAGCAAAAATGTCTTCTCCATAATATGAGAGACAGCGTGTGATAAAATTAACGGTACCTGTTACAAGGAAATGCTACAAAAATCTATGAAATAAACCTAATGGAGCAAAGGCGTCATTAATGCAGAATGGGACTTTATCATTTCAATTGTGTATTTGAAAACAATCATCCTTTTTAAACACGCAAAATATCATTTTATCATCATAATATTCATTTCGGCAGGGATTCGGGTATTAATTAATTACTAAGAAATTGCTAAAAGCTTAAATGCTTTCAGAATTTTCATAATGGTGTCCTATACTTGAGGAATCATATACATATAAATAAAACCTCTGGTTATATTTTACTATGAGAATACCGTATTCCATTTGTCAAGACATTTCAGCTGGTTTTTTTCAGCCATCATCAGTGGAAATTTACTTCAGAATATGAGGAAAGCTGAAACATGAAAAAAATTTCCAGCGAGGAAAGTTTCGCTCGATATACATTTATATTTTTGCAATATGACCCCAAACAGTTGGAAAATCAAATTCAAATACAAAGCATTGATTCACAGAAATAAAAAAATATATTCAAAATGTTCGAATATATAGGTAAGCTGAATTTGAAGGAGATAAACAGCCAATATACCAGCATTCCTGTTTCAGGGCGAGTACAATTGATTTTTATATTTGTCGACAAAGGTATATACTGTTACAAAAAAAAAATTCTACAAAATTCTACAACTGACCTGAATGCTCACAGTTAAATCACTTGAACTAAATGTTCTTTTCCATTTAAATTGTGCATACATTATAAATATAACTACATTCATAGATATCCGGCGATTTTCTATGTGAAATAATTATATTGTTCTGTAGAATATACAAATTCGCATGATTTCGACAGATATCATTTAAAAATCTGAAATATTCTAAAACAAAATAGAATTTGTGAAAAGTATATGTAGCTTAATAGGAAATGAATTTCATTATTTATTTGTATGTTATCATAGTGATATAACAGAAATCAGAAAACACTTTATTCCACAATAACTAAGTAAATTAGAAGAAACCCAACAGAAAAATGAAATGTTCATTATGTCACACATGTTTTTTTTCTATCATATCTATCTGTTTTTCTAAAGAAAAACAACCACTTAGCCCCACTCCCCAAAGACATTTTATGTGTTCATTTATATGTTTTGTAGTTATGCTGTTTGTTGTATTATGCTAAAAGGTATGGAAACCGGGTGCGGGCTTTTGGGGTATTCACTCTGTCGTTTTGCTGACGTATTATATAGGGCGAAAAAGCAAAAAGTTTAAATATTGACATGAAAAAGTCGTAATGGCCGCATAATTTAATGTAATAAATATAAATTTTAACAAATTATACTTTATTGTACTGTGCAGCTATGTAATTTAATTTTTCAATGATATATCATTGGATACACTCTAATTGTATATTTTAAAAATTTAAGCGCAGTTGAAAAAATAGTTCAGTAATTGGGAAGGTTATGTATATTCCTGTTAACACTGAGTTTATTGATTGTTTGGCAGAGTGAATTACCAGTTTTCACAATTAGTCTTGCGTTGGTACAGTTACTACGGTAACTCTTAGAACACACAATGTTAATATTTAGTTATTTGCTTCTCATTTTAGATGGGAACAGACTTGATGGTTTTTTTATCTACATATCAGATACATTTAATGAGGGACATCCAGACAGGGGACACCTTTGTTTTCACGACCAACAAGATGGTAATGCAAACACAGTACAGAATATAACATGTGACTATCATGGACGATATGTAGTAATTTATATTCAACGTAACAGGACAGATGCTATTCTTGAACTTTGTGAGGTTGAAGTATATGGTAAGATTAAATATTGACTGTTTAATACTCTTGGAATTTTTTTTTCTAAACTTTAATATGACAAAAGAAAATAGTTTATCATAATATCATATACTATATTGCAAACATGGCGGGTGTCTTATAAGAGGAAACAACTGCTTACCCTTCGCGAGTTACTGAGTTCACCTCCGGGTTTTTGGTGTGGGTCCGTGGTGCTCATTTATTTAGTTTTTTATGTTGTCCTATAATGTCTCTCTACGTGCTCAGTTCCGTGCTGTGATGTCCTATACGATTTCCGCATAAGAACGATGTTCGATTTGTCTTTACCTCCAATTGTTTGTTGGAGGGCTCTTGTCTTATTATTTTTTGTGTATGTTTGTGTATAGTGATGTCCAACATTTTTCTGTTTTGAGTTTTCTGTATTGTGTTTTTTGTTTTTTGTTTTTTGTTTTTGCTTTATTTGTCTTCGTCTTGTGTCTTGTGACTTTGTAATGTGTCAATTCATGTCACTTGATTAAATTATAAAACGTATATAAACTGTGTCTTACTACAAATAGATATTAATGAACCTTAAATTACTAAATAAATACAAGACACAGGACGAAAGACAAATAACAAAAATAAAAAACCAACACAGAAATCTAAAACGATGAGCAACACAACAGACCTTGTTTTTTTTATTTGATACTTGTCTGAAATTCGACCAAAATCTATTTTTTTCTCCAAACTTCGGTTAACAGCATTGTTGACATAAAGAAATACGGCATCCGATTTGCCACTTAAATGTCAATGACCTTTTGGTGAATGTCGTATCATAAAACGCTAATAGAGCCACATTTACTGAGGCTTTATAAATGTTGTAAATTTAATGGTACTTTTGCATAACATTTTCTTCTCTTGAATATGAATGCTATCGTGAATTTTCAAATTACAACTTTTAAATAATATGATTTCATATTAAAACAACGTACATTTGTAACCTTTTTTAGATTGGTAAATGCATGTTTCATCGAACGATGAACGCATATTGGCCTCGGACTTCGTCCTCACACAATATACTTTTTTCTGGTCGATAAAAGCTTACATTGACCTCATCAAAAGGCAAAAGTTGTATAATTCTATAATTACCCTTTTTGAATTTACTTTTGCATTGCTGTTGTATACCTTCTTGAAGCACATTTACATGTACTGGCCTACAAAAGAAAGATCCTAAAATCAAAAATTATATTTCTTTGTAATATTATACACTTACACATACCTACCTGTGTAATGGGTAAAGTAAACAAAAAAAAACACCTTAAGAATATAAATAGGATCATATATGGCATGGAACAGCTTAGAGGTATATGAAGATTAAATTGTATTTTAATGATTGTCCCAGTGCCTACTGTCTAATAATTGGTTCCAAGTCCTAGGACATCAAAATTTAACAATAAGCAATGCATCAATAAATCTTCTAAATCGTCTTTGCTAGGTAAGAGATACAAGGCCCTGTGATTCTCTATTATACATGCCTGTTTCTATCAAAGCAAACTGCGATATAGGTATCATGTTTTGAGCGCTGAGTATGATGTGATAAAGAAGAGACAAATTAGTCAATTTAATTAAAATTGTAATTAGCCGTCAAACAAATATATAGAAAGTTTATATTATGGTAGGTTGCATCTTGGGATGGTATGGAAATGCATGTACCTATAGGTGTTCTACAAACTGCAATGGCACAACTTGTGATATAAAGACAGGACATTGTGTGTGTGCACCTGGATATAGAGGACAAAAATGCATGAAGAGTAAGTGTGTGTATTGTCATACAAGGTATCTATATTAATTCAGTGCACATATCCGATTCTTTCAATTAGGTGAGTTTGCCTTGCTCCCTCTTTATCGAGGCCTTTGAAGTATAGCAGAAATCAGATTTTTTTTCTAAATAAATGTGTTTTTAACGATATGAGAACATCATCTGTTTCTCATGGTGCCAAAATTGAACATATCAATTTGAGAAAGTGACACAATTACACATATCAAACAAAATTAACCACATGTCTCCCGAGGGAAAACCGCCAAAATATCCCGACACCACAATTTCCCAAGTTACGGTATTGAAGAAACAATAATGTATTCTATATTTAATTTTTCAGTTGTGTTCAACGCAAAACAGTTGGGAAATCATATTTGATTTAAAGTAGTTTAATTTGACCCAACTTTAATCGAAACGCAAAATTAACCAAAAACAAAATGATGTTTATCAGATTCCGACATGCTGTTAACACAACAAATGAAACAGAATGAGCATATTTATCATAGAAATGAATAGTGTTATTTTATTATTTTATTCGGTGGTTAGTTGCATTATCTTGTAGGTTGAACATTCACATTCCTAAGGGAATAAGCTGAAACTCGGATATATATACAGTAAGCAAAATCTTACAACCGTTTGTCCCGAAAACCACTATAGTCATCTTATTGACAATGTTCATCGCAGCATATTTGACATTTTCATAATTACTGATCATATGAAAAGAATTAAGTACTTGAATCACCGAATGTCATGATGGTGCGGTGCTGGTTATGCGCACAATAATCGTACAATACAGTATCGCTTAACGCCTTTATTGCCACCGTCTATGTATTTATATCCCCGAAATTCACCTTAAACTTAAAGAGACCACATACAATTGCTCACAATTACGGCGTAGTATATGTAGAACCGATTTGTAGAACGATGTCATTCATACAAAGTCTAAAGAATCGGTGACAATTCAATAGAAGGGAGAACAAGTTACATTTCTATGAGGTGATGGTGTCTGCTCTGTACCAGACCAGTACGCTCAGTTGGATTTTTGTAGTACTAGCTCACTGAAATAACAGTCCGCCTGTAGACATGTCGTTCCACACGGACACATTATTTTGATTCCAAGTCAATCAGTCATTGTTCTTACTCCTTAATGATGTGTGCAAATCGGATAAGTAGCAATACCAATTTCATAGTCTTTGGTTTAACTCAACCGAGACGCGAACCCACGACCCTCCACACTTGGGGTGAGCACCCTTACCACTACAACACCGACGCGATTATTATCCTTTAAAATAACAATGAAAAATGAACGAGGTAGGAGCGAGATTATTTCAATTTTCCAATTATGAATTTCCATTTATGTAGCAACATTCCATCATATGGAAGGGGCTGTCGTGTTCGTGATCGTATGGTAGTTGGCTTTACGACTTCCTATGCAATCAATGTCTATCACCACTAACATTGTGAGTTGGAACTGCGTTCATGCCGAGGTGTACTCGATACAACATTATTTGATAACGTTTGTCAGTGACTTATATCGTTGGTTTTCTGTGGGTACTCCGGTTTCATCCACCAATACAACTGACCGCCAGGATATAACTGAAATATTTTTGAAAGTGGTGTAAAACACCATAAACCAAAATAAACCATTATATGAAAAGATACTTTAAGAATTGTGTTTTGTCGTTTTCTATTGATTTATGGCTCTTGGTCACGTCTTAGTGCATTCTGACCATACTTCATTTATTCACTTCATCGAACAGCTTTGCATTTGTTTAATCGTACTAATATAATACAATTTGCATAAATACACCAAAACATCGAGGTACATCCTTTAATTTATTTAGAAATAAACCGTAGATATCAAATTCAGTGCGAACGACACGTTTATGGAATTAGCTTCCGAAAGCCAAATAATAAGCAAACATGTTTGAGTAGAACACCAAAAGAGCTAAAGTCACCTATGCCTGATGGAGACGAACCATAATTTTTGGTAATAATTACAGCATTTAGGAACCGTAAATTTATATCATTAATATATCTAATAAACCATGTCAATGTCGAAACACTGACTACTGGGCGTATTATAATATCCTTGGAACTAATGATTGACTGTTTATTAAGCTTCAATTTTCATCAATAATACTTTTCATTTCTGTATTATTTTGGAATTATTAGCATGTTCTAGGGGACGATATGGAGTCAACTGTAGTGAAACATGCAGTAATTGTGAACACAAAATTTGTAACCCAGTATCTGGTGTATGTCAGTACGGTTGTAAACCTGGTTGGAAAGGTGTCAAATGTACACAAGGTATAACATATTGTATGTAATAAATTAATGATATATTTTCTTCACCAATGTATTTTGTGAATTTAAGCAAGACACAAATAAATAGCATGATATTAACAGTTCCAATATATCTTCTAAAACGTTTTTGTCTGATGACGCCTTCCAATATTTACGTCATATCAATGTAAAATCAGAAAGGGTAAAAGCGTATTGAATATAGATTTAAGCTCAACTTGGATGTCATATGCACAAAGGTTTACAAGGAAGGTTGTGAGTAAAATTTACATTTAGCAAATCCTGATATCTTCTTTAAGAGACTCACACTCATGTCTTTTCCACTCGCACACGTTTAATTCAACGAATTCTACTAGCATATCAACAGTCGTCTAATCTTATATTTCAAAAAGTTTGTCGGATGATATCAACAACTTGTTGAAGTGTATTCTAACACTTAAGTTCAGATGACGAAATATGGTATTGACAATTATATTTTGATTCAAAGTTGACTATAGTTTCCTTATTATGTCTAGTGATGGCCTTGTGCAGTGTCTAATATTTAAAAGGTGGTTGAGGTCATCGGCTGTCTTTAATAGAACTAATATTAAACATATGCCAATGTCTGTGTCACGAAGATCAAATGTTTTATGTATAAGTTCAAGAATTGGGCGTTTGTCATAGCTACACCGCTCACCCAGTTATATATGAGTATTGACATCTTACTCACATGGAGAACACTTGCATGAATACATCATAATAATAAAAGGGGTTGATTGGACATATAAAACTGATTTAACCCCGTCACTCTTTATTGAAATGTTTGCAACAAGCCAGGAATGTGAGCGGTCATGTATATGTGTAAGGGATATCGATCTTTCCTCTGTATTTACGATGTGTATATTGGGTTTTGAAAGTGTTCCAACAGTGTGGTATTTCTGTGTATTAAGCAATCTCTTTAATCACAATACACACGTTAGTGTCGAATTTGCATCATATTCCTTCTGTGGTTCCTGGATTATGCTCCTATGATTTGTAGAATGTAATACTGGATATTATGGGCCGAGATGTTTGACAAAGTGTGGCAAATGTGAAGGAAACAATTGCAGTAGATTCGATGGTGGCTGTACTAACTGCTTACCAGGATGGAAAGGCCAAAGATGTGATAAGCGTAAGTTAGTAGTGTATAAAACAAGTTGTACACTATCAATAGTCTACAGCTTATGGACTGTGTCTTGATTGATGCCCTACTTCCAAACCTGTTTTTTAGGTGCCAAACCAGTAATTCAACCAATAAGAGCTAAGAACATATACAAAAATACTCTCTTTTAAAAAAAGTTTCTTTCACTTTGCTGTATTGTGACAAATACGGAATGGACTGGACTAATTAAAATTGATAATTGAGGTTAATTATATAAGGATTATGTTGAGCCCAAATTTGATGCATATAGTTGTATTTGAATACCTCTATGGAGGATTTGATGCATGACCTATGAATATAGAATTCTCGGGGATGACCGAGCTATTTTTAGAGTAGGTGATTTCCATAGCCTGACATTTCACTGCAAGGCTTTAAACATCCCCTGATATTTTGACAGAACGTAGAGGAATCATGTACCTTTCAGAAAATGTATGGTCATAGATAGGTTAAACTTAAGATAAAATAGCCAGGCAGGCTCGAATAAACACAAATTTAGTAGAAAATGTAAAAGAAATTAATTATAGGTTTCACACCTTAAGGTGTCAAACCAGTAATTTAAACAATCAGAGCTAAGAACATATACAAAAGTAGTCCCTTTTAAAAAAAAGTTCCTTTCACTTTGTTGTATTGTGACAAGTACTGATTGGAATGGAATAACTAAAATTGATAATTGAAGTTAAATATATAAGGATTATTTTGAGCCCAAATTTGATGCATTTAGTTGTATTTGAATACCTCTATGGAGGGTTTGATGCATGACGTATAAATATTGAATTTCCCGAGGATGACCGAGCTATTTTTTAGATTAGGTGTTTTCCTTAGCCTGGCATTTCACTGCAAGGCTTTAAACATTCCCTGATATTTTGACAGAACGTAGAGAAATCATGTACGTTTCAGAAAATATATAGTCTTAGAAATGTTAAATTTAAGATAAAATAGCCAGGCAGGCTCGAAAAAACTAGTAGAAAATGTTAAGAAATTAATTATAGGTTTCACACCTATAGGGAATGTGAACATGTGTCTATCCTTATCTTGAAAATTACTTAGTCATGTGTTCGAGAATCGAAACTTATATTCTGAAAAAGCTAAAGATAGGTTACAGTACATTATATCCTCGTTTATCAACAATGTTCGTGCTTTCTCTAAGTAAATGTTGATTATTTTTAGCATGTTCTCGGGGAAAATATGGACGCAACTGTTGGTATACATGCAGTAATTGTAAACATCAAATGTGTAACCCAATAACTGGTGTATGTAAAGAAGGCTGTATATCTGGATGGAAGAGTGTCAAATGTAATCAAGGTATTAAATAATGTATACAATATATTAATGTTTAATTTTCTACACGAAGGACGTCAGTGTGACCGATAACTTCCAGTTTCTGGGCCGATTCGTTGACACTGACAATTTCACTAGCTGAGAGCAAAAAAAAAACTATCAAAATTACCGATAAAGTTCGTTTCAACATTCTGTTCAATTTCATTCAAATACGAAGTGTAAGTGTTTGGAAAATGAAAGGCACAATTGTGTACAAATTTACTTTCTCTATTACAAGTGAATAATTGTAACAATAATAACATAGGGAAATTAAAAGAAAAATTGGTACATAGTTGTGTGCTATGTGTATCAGTTTTAGAGATGTGCGTTTAATGTGTATCAGCAGTTTATAATTTATATTAATGTTTATCAGTAGTATGGTTTTTGTGTGCTTGATAAAATAAGTGGTTGTCATTTGCATGAGCATCTAATGTTTTCGATATCTTCAGAGTCGACACTGATGGTGTTATATTGAATTGACTAGTTACATTTATTATCGTCATTCACAAATCTCTCTTTTTCATTATTGCTATGCTTTATAATTGCAGAGTGCAATCTAGGTACCTTTGGTGCGGAGTGCAAGAGTAGATGTCATTGTGTAAATGGAGTCGGATGTAATAACGTAAACGGACAGTGTCCACGTGGGGGTTGTGATTCTGGATGGAAACTACGCACATGTTCTCAAAGTATATTTAAGTTATTTCTACTATGGAATTGGACTTTATGGTTAATAAACATAATTTTGAATGGACTTGAACATGAACACTAATATATCTAAAATCAATACATAATCAAACGTAATGGTTCTGTTAAAACATATACGTTACATTTATTGTTTTACACTCACAAAAGATTATTAAAAACTGATAAAGTAATCATACAATATTAATATATTCACTAATTCTTCTTTTGTACAACTCGTGTTTTTTGTCAATATTATTTTTCCTATATATGACACGTATAATATGACGCTGGTTATTATTCACACGTCTTTTCCAATAAGTAATATTGTATTTAACTAATTCAACTATAAAGTCAAGAATCGTCTAATCATCCCTTTCAAAAAGTGTTTCATAAGATATCAACATCTTGTTGAAACGTATTATTTCACTCGAGTACAGATGACCGTTATATTTTGGTTCAAAGTTGACAATTGTTTCACTATCGTGTCTTACGATGGCATTGTGCAGTATCTGATATTTAAATGATGGTTGAGGTCATCGGCTCTCTTGTAGTTCCGATCATTCTTTCCTTGATAGGGGGTATCTGCTTAGAATCAACTGGACCAAGGGTTCCTAGTGGTAAAGTTGAATTCAGGGAAAATAAATCAGTTTGCTTAAGTGATAGAAGTTACATTTATAGTTTTATAGTTGTACAAAAAACATAATTAAAAACTGATGAAGAGATCATACGAAATTAATATCTTCACCAACCCTGCTTTTATACTCCCCATGTTTGTATGCCGATATTACTTTTTCTATATATTACTTGTATCATATGATACTGGATACTACTCATAACTATTATTCATTGTCCCTGATTTTGTCATATCTTAAGTTAGTGGTCTTCTTATTGCTGATTTTTGGTATAGACTTGTACTTTATGTTTATCTGTTAATCCAGTAATTTAGAGAAAATACACGTCAATGTGTGCATAATTGACACTATGTTTCATCAATAATACATTTGCTTGCTATTATTATTTTTGTGTTTTCTCATCCTCTCGTGGATGTATTGAATAAACTGTAGGAAACATGCTGTATTGGAAAACTCAAAATATTGTTTCCCAGCTAATGGTAAAGGTAAAAAAAGGTCATAAAGGGCGTGTGTTGGTTGTGAGGGATAATAACATGCATGTACACCATTAGGACGAGACGTAGTTGAGCTCAGAATGTATGAAGAAAGCCACGATCCTTGCAGTTCAACTTTCAACGTTTGATATGAGTTGTGGATGGTCCATTGGAAGACAATAGTTTCCTACCCAGTCCATTATTACCTCGTTTATCAATAATGTTCGTGCTTTCTCTAAATATATGTTGATTATTTTTAGCATGTTCTCGGGGAAAGTATGGACGCAACTGTTGGTATACATGCAGTAATTGTAAACATCAAATGTGTAATCCAGTAACAAGTGAATGTAACGACGGCTGTACATCTGGATGGAAGGGCTACAAATGTAATCAAGGTATTGAATAATGTATGCAATATATGAATGTTTTATTTTCTATCCACGAGATACCACAACAAATATAGATATTAGGAATTAACAAATAAAACGTACATCGTTAGCACTTAGAATATATCCACCAGAATACAAATACATGTTATTGATATCTAAACCTTTATCAAAGTAATGAATATAAGGGGATGTGCAATAATTATAAAAAGGGGGTTTGAATAGGGATGGTTCGTGAACGATTCCACTAATATCAATAGCATAAGACAACCACCTCAAACCTCAAAATAGTTTATGAAAAAAGTAGCAGTTATTTGTGTGGGCATCTAATGTTTTTGATATTTTCAGATTCGATACTGATTGTGTTATTTTGAATTGACTAGTTACATTTATTATTGTCATTCACATATCTCTCTCTTTTTTTATTGCTATGCTTTATAAATGTAGAGTGCATTCAAGGTACATTTGGTGCAGAGTGCAAGAGTAGTTGTCACTGCTTAAATAAAGCCAGATGTAATAAAGTGAATGGATATTGTCCACGTGGGAATTGTGATTATGGATGGAAACAAGGCACATGTTCTGAAGGTAAAATCAATGTATTTCTTGTATTATATTAGATTTAATGCTAAACAAGCAAGACTTCAATGGAAGTGAACATGAACAAACATCTACCTAGAAATCAGGAAAACATATCATGCTGTTGAATGTTCTCTTAAGTGACAGACGCTATATTTACAGTTTTATAGTTGTTCACAAAAGATTAATGAAAAACTAATAAAGACATACACATTATTATCTTCATTGACCATGCTTTTGAACCGTAATGAAAGCGGTGGGCTTGGCGCCGTAAAATCTGGTTCAATCCACAATTTCTTTGGAAATGCCTGTACCAAGCCAGGGTCATTTCGGTTTTCCCAGTTTTCCGGTTGTTGACTGATTTTATCTATTTATATGCTTATGATTTTTCATTTTCCCTTTGGAAGATTGTTCGGAGTTCGGTAATTTTGTTATTACCCTTATTTCCCATGTTGTTGCATGTATCATTTTCTTTACATAGGGATGTTGCACAGAATGGCATAACTGTACATTACTATGCATAACCTACATTACTCGACTTAAGTCCACCGATCCTTCTTTTATTCTCCCCATGATGTTGTTGCCTATATTACTTTCTATGTAAAACTTGTATATTCTGATACTGGATATTATTCATTGTCCCTGGTTTTTTCATTTACTCAGTAAGTGGTTTTCTACTATGAAAACCGCCTCAGTCTGTATTGGTTATCAGTGGCATAGACTTGTACTTCTTGTTTATGAGTGAATCCAGTAATTAAGAGAACATTCTTGTCAATGTGTGGATAATTAACACTATTTTTCATCAATAATACATTTGCTAGATATTGTTAGTTTGGGTCTTAGCATGTTAGCGCATGCAATCGTGTTTCCTAGTTAATGGGTAATGTTAAGACAGTTTTAATAGAAGCTAGAGCACTTCTAAAAGGTTGTGTATTGATTTTGTGGCATCATTAAATGCTTGAAACAATTAGTACGAGATATAGTTGAGTGTAGGAAGATGACCACGATCCTTACAGTTTTACTTCCAGCAGCTCGTAATCAACAAACGTTTACTATGTATTGTTGATGATCCGTTGGAAGACAATAGTTTCCTACCCTGTCCATTATATTATCGTTTATCCATCAATGATTTTCGTGGTATCTATAAACAAATGTTGATTATTTTAGCATGTTCTCAAGGGAAATATGGACGAAACTGTAGGGATACATGCAGTAATTGTAAACTGGACAATTGTTCCCCAGTAACTGGTGTGTGTCAGTACGGTTGTAGACCTGGCTGGAAAGGTGACAAATGTATTCAAGGTATGACATAATGTATGCAGCATATTATTGTATTATTTTCTATGCAAGAAATACCACAAAAAATATAGATATTAGGAATTAATATGCTACAAACAATTAAAGCGTACATCGTTAGCACTTAGAATATATCCACCAGAATACAAATACGTGTTATTGATATTTAAACCTTTATCAAAGTAATGAATATAAGGGGATGTGCAATAAATATGAAAAGGGGCTTTAAATAGGGATGGTGAACGATTCCACTAATATAAATAACATAAGATAGCCACCTCAAACCTCAAAATATGTTATAAAATAAGTGGTCGTCATTTGTGTGGGCATTTAGTGTTTTCGATATCTTCAGAGTCGACACTGATTGTGTTATTTTGAATTGACTAGTTACATTTATTATTGTCATTCACATATCTCTCTCTTTTGTTATTGCTATGCTTTATAAATGCAGAGTGCATTCAAGGTACCTTTGGTGCAGAGTGCAAGAGTAGTTGTCACTGCTTAAATAAAGCCAGATGTAATAAAGTGAATGGATATTGTCCACGAGGGAATTGTGATTCTGGATGGAAACAAGGCACATGTTCTGAAGGTAAAATCAATGTATTTCTTGTATTATATTAGATTTAATGGTAAACAAGCAAGACTTCAATGGAAGTGAACATGAACAAACATCTACCTAGAAATCAGGAAAACATACATCATGCTGTTGAATGTTCTCTTAAGTGACAGACGCTATATTTACAGTTTTATAGTTGTTCACAAAAGCTTAATGAAAAACTAATAAAGACATACAAATTAATATCTTCATTGACCATGCTTTTGAACCGTTATGAAAGCGGTGGGTTTGGCGCCGTAAAATCTGATTCAACCCACAATTTCTTTGGAAATGCCTGTACCAAGCCAGGGTCATTTCGGTTTTCCCAGTTTTCCGGTTGTTGACTGATTTTATCTATTTATATACTTATGATTTTTCATTTTCCCTTTGGAAGATTGTTCGGAGTTCGGTTATTTTGTTATTACCCTTATTTCCCATGTTGTTGCAGGTATCATTTTCTTTACATAGGGATGTCGCACAGAATGGCATAACTGTACATTACTATGCATAACCTACATTACTCGACTTAAGTCCACCGACCCTTCTTTTATTCTCCCCATGATGTTGTTGCCTATATTACTTTCTATGTAAAACTTGTACATTCTGATACTGGATATTATTCATTGTCCCTGGTTTTTTCATTTACTCAGTAAGTGGTTTTCTACTATGAAAACCGCCTCAGTCTGTATTGGTTATCAGTGGCATAGACTTGTACTTCTTGTTTATGAGTGAATCCAGTAATTAAGAGAACATTCTTGTCAATGTGTGGATAATTAACACTATTTTTCATCAATAATACATTTGCTAGATATTGTTAGTTTGGGTCTTAGCATGGTAGCGCATGCAATCGTGTTTCCTAGTTAATGGGTAATGTTAAGACAGTTTTAATAGAAGCTAGAGCACTTCTAAAAGGTTGTGTATTTATTTTGCGTCATCATTAAATGCTTGAAACAATTAGTACGAGAAATAGTTGAGTGTAGGAAGATGACCACGATCCTTACAGTTTTACTTCCAGCAGCTCGTAATCAACAAACGTTTACTATGTATTGTTGATGATCCGTTGGAAGACAATAGTTTCCTACCCTGTCCATTATATTATCGTTTATCCATCAATGATTTTCGTGGTATCTATAAACAAATGTTGATTATTTTAGCATGTTCTCAAGGGAAATATGGACGAAACTGTAGGGATACATGCAGTAATTGTAAACTGGACAATTGTTCTCCAGTAACTGGTGTGTGTCAGTATGGTTGTAGACCTGGCTGGAAAGGTGACAAATGTAATCAAGGTATGACATAATGTATACAGCATATTATTGTATTATTTTCTATGCAAGAAATACCACAAAAAATATAGATATTATGAATTAATATGCTACAAACAATTAAAGCGTACATCGTTAGCACTTAGAATATATCCACCAGAATACAAATACATGTTATTGATATTTAAACCTTTATCAAAGTAATGAACATAAGGGGATGTGCAATAATTATGAAAAGGGGCTTTGAATATGGATGGTGAACGATTCCACTAATATAAATAACATAAGATAACCACCTCAAACCTCAAGATATTTTATATAATAAGTGGTCGTCATTTGTGTGGGCATTTAATGTTTTCGATATCTTCAGAGTCGACACTGATTGTGTTATTTTGAATTGACTAGTTACATTTATTATTGTCATTCACATATCTCTCTCTTTTGTTATTGCTATGCTTTATAAATGCAGAGTGCATTCAAGGTACCTTTGGTGCAGAGTGCAAGAGTAGTTGTCACTGCTTAAATAAAGCCAGATGTAATAAAGTGAATGGATATTGTCCACGAGGGAATTGTGATTCTGGATGGAAACAAGGCACATGTTCTGAAGGTAAAATCAATGTATTTCTTGTATTATATTAGATTTAATGCTAAACGTGCAAGACTTTAAATGGAAGTGAACATGAACAAACATCTACCTAGAAATCAGGAAAACATACATCATGCTGTTGAATGTTCTCTTAAGTGACAAACGCTATATTTACAGTTTAATAGTTGTTCACAAAAAGATTAATGAAAAACTAATAAAGACATACAAATTAATATCTTCATTGACCATGCTTTTGAACCGTAGTGAAAGCGGTGGGTTTGGCGCCGTAAAATCTGATTCAATCCACAATTTCTTTGGAAATGCCAGTACCAAGCCAGGGTCATTTTGGTTTTCCCAGTTTTCCGGTTGTTGACTGATTTTATCTATTTATATACTTATGATTTTTCATTTTCCCTTTGGAAGATTGTTAGGAGTTTGGTAATGTTGTTATTACCCTTATTTCCTATATTGCTGGAATGTTATACATCTGTAATACGAAATTTTCATATTGATATTGCCAATCGACGATTGAATATCACGCACTTATGTCTCTTTTACTAGTATCCATTTTCAGTTTGCAATCAGGGTTCGTGGGGTCACAGCTGTACTATTGCATCTTCTACTTGTTTGTCTCGAAAATATGATATTGTCAAGAAATTACGTTCCTTTTAAAGTTATCAGAGCATAAATAACAAATAGCAAAATGTAAATATTTTGTGTCCATTAATTTTTTGTTTATGTACGATTAAAGACACATGTAAACCAGGTTATTTGGGTTTAAAGTGTGATCAGGGTATTTTATAATTTAAGCTTTTATAATTATCTGCTACCTACAAATTTGTTTGGTATTACTATTGAGGCTATTTGGAAGTACATAGTAAAAAGCGTTACAAATTTTAACAGTCATGCATTTTCCTAAAACGCTTTGCAAAGCCTTGTCTCATTTCAGGATCTAATTGGGTATGTGCATTGTATGATTGTCACTTCCTTGAGACGATATAAACGTCTATAAATTCATGTTCATAGTTGAACGATAATTGGGGTTATAACTATTATGCAATTATTGTCGCTCACCACTAAAGTTGTGACCTCGCATCACGCGCGTGGCGAGGTGTACTCGATACAACATTATGTGATAAAATTGTCAGTGACTTGCGGCAGCTCGGTGGTTTTCTCCGGGTACTCCAGTTTCCTCCACCTTGGTTCGAACTCACAACAGTAGTGGTAATAGACACTGATTGCACAGGTAGTTCTAGATCCAATTACCATAAGGTCACGACCACGACGCCCCCTATTGTCATTTGAAAATTACAAATATGATATTTCAGACACGATATATATTAATGAATAATGAAAACAGAGGGATATAATGCAACTTGTAAGAGTTATAATTCTTTAATATTGCAGTTTAAAACTCATATTTTAATGAAATTTATATATTTACATATATTTTGTTTTTGGTAATAGAGATGCATGAATATTCATATTGAGTTTTACTTATCTATGCTAACAAAATAATACTTGCAGCAATACTAAACGACGAAATAGCAAAACCAATAGCTATGGTAGGAGGAATGGGAGCGGCCTTTGTCATTTTGTTAGTTGTTGCTGCTGCAGCTATATTGTACAGGTATACTTGTGTTAGTTATAGTTTCTGGGGTATCTTCTACATGATGTGTTGTTAGTTGTGGTAGTTGGGGTATCTTCTACATGGATTTTTGTTAGTTGTGTTAGCTGGGGGTTTATTCTACAAGTATAAATGGTTCATTGGTTACACAGTACCCCCAACTATTTGCTGCGTCGCTGATAATATCAGAATTTACTATTAGCTCTGTCAGCACAAAGTTTATAAAAGAGTATTCAAATATCATTAATATATAACTTGGGTTCATTCATCCAATCATGTAGTCTTCGGAAACAAGATATTTCATATTTTCCTCCATCGAGTCGTTTGTTTTACGAGGACTACCATCTTACGTTTCAATCAACAAATAACCTTGTTACCCGATAACAATTCCATAACACGTATCGGGGAAGTATTTAAATTTCAGTCAATGCGAATTGCCCGCTTGCTACCATAATTGATTTCTGATTTGAATGAAAGCCATAAACCATTTGGATGACCACCCAGAACACCACTTTTGAAAGTTACGTGCATATGGTTCAGCAGTTTTTATTTAGAAGTACAACAAACACAAAGCAATAATAAGACCCAACATGGTCATTTGAACTATTTGATCTAGACAGGTAGTGACTTTATTTCACGTGTTATACACGATACGAATATAATTTGTATTGTAGGAAGAGAAGACAGAGAAATGACAAGAACACTAAGAAAACAAAGGGCGTCAAATTCCATTCAGGTATAAATCTATTGTATATTAATTTTATTTCCTATTTACTATCTAATTGATTAAGCAACGAATAACCAGCGACATTTCATTATATATCACCATATTGTAACAAAAGAAACCTTTAGGTATAACTAGAGAAGCGGGAACTGCCCATCCTTCCGGAGCACCTGAGTTCATCCCCAGTTGTGGTGTGGTTTCTGTTGGCCAATCGTTCTTTTTATGTCTAGTGTTTGTCGGCCGTTTTTTATCTTTTTTCTTCTTTTGGTCATTGCATTTTGTCCTTTACTATCTTCATATCCTTTGTACAGAGAGACAATGCTAATTATATAATTTTCATTCTTAATAGCTCATTCCTTTAATTTTATTGGAAGTGATTGCGTTTAGCGAATACTATTTCAGCTATACATGTATCAAGACGA
Organism: Gigantidas platifrons; assembly: GCA_002080005.1. NCBI lineage: Eukaryota > Metazoa > Mollusca > Bivalvia > Mytilida > Modiolidae > Gigantidas > Gigantidas platifrons. Next base: position 85,220 of record MJUT01053405.1, read on the forward strand.
GAACAAATTTAGATGAGAGGCACCAAATACAACTTTATAGCATATGTAACCTTAGCCAAGTTTGGCTATCGTTTGTAGACCCTTTGGTATTCTTGTTCCCACGAACTTCTTAATTATTTGGCATTCTAATCTTTTTGACTTTGAGTCACCTGACGAAGATTATTTCAGAAACGTAACGTGCGCACTAAATTAAATGTTTACGATTAAATAAATCTAACTAGGATGATACCTCTGATTGTAGACTACTAATCCCTGAGGGTATCATCCGTTCAATAGTGATTGCTTCCGGACTGATATGGTTTATAAGATATAATTATAATTGAAATTTACAGTCCCAAAAAAATGCAAATGTTATTAAAAAATACAGTTCATCACCCCAGTCACAGGTAACCCTATCCGATTGGTGTCACCCTGTTTAGGCCAGTTGATACTCCTGCTCCCAATAGACTGTTAAATCAATTTGGCCTTGCAATCTCTTTTAATATTTGGTATATCTGATGAAAGTTTGTATTCCAACAAATGTGTCATGCACACTAAATTGGATATATATGTTTTCATAGTCTTTTGATTGACCCGATATGGGTTCGAACCAGTCAAATGGTTGTATGGAAAATTAAGCATAATATTAAAAATCATGTATGTTTACATATTTCTCATTTCTATCATTAGGTCGTGTCAACAATAGATATGGCGGACCATAATATAATAATGCAGTGAAAGGAGACCTATGGGGTAATGATACAAACCCTACTTCATCTACAGATATAATGACTATAAACGTTGAACACGTCAGTCAGAAAGAAGA
>MJUT01053417.1:0-13557 GCA_002080005.1 Gigantidas platifrons
ATCAACATCATGTCAAGTTCGCCATCTTTCTGTGGTATATGTCATATCCTCCATATGTCTAAACCATCAGAAGTTTGGTGTCCACAACGTGAAGAAGGTCTTTGTACAGAATGTATAGAACATCGCAGTTTAGTGAAACCGTCCCAAAACCATACCACGAGACCTATAGAGGAGTATCAGAAATTGCCGTCGTATGTGTTGGAAATTAAAGAACATTGCAACGAACATGGCGAAAAGTTCACTTTATTCTGTAAAGAACATGAGTGTCCGTGTTGCAGAATTTGTAACGTGGAATATCATAGTGACTGTAAGAATGTAGCTATCATGGAACAAATAATAACGAACGTGAAGACATCAACTATGTTCACTGAGACCGAACATTTGATTAAAGAAATGATTGAAACTATTAGTAAAATTAGACAAAATAGACAGACCAACTCCAGTGCTGTTAAAGACCAGAAACGAATAATTGAGAATGAAATACAGGAACTGAGGAGAAAAATCAACAATCATCTTGACAAGCTGCAAGAAAATATGTTGAAGGAATTGAATGAAGCAGAAAAACAAGTAACCACAGAAATACGTGAACTACTGGTATCTTTAGATGAGAAACAGAAAGAACTGACCGAATACCAGACAAATATAGTCAAGATTAAAAGGTACAGAGTTACACACATTTTTAGCCGTGAAACAAATAGAGAAAGACGTAGAAATACAAGATAAGTGTTTACAATCACTAGTGAACAGCGATAGCCTAAAGCAGACAAAACTAGCATACAAGATAGACTCCCGTCTGAACACCATAACCGCCAGCATTGAAAAGTTTGGAGATGTAGTTGTTGAGTCAAAGCCTTGTGAGATGAACTTGGTTAGAAACAAAGATAAACAAGCCCAGATGATGGTAGCTGACCTAACACCACCTATGTCAGTTGAAAATATACAGTTGAAACTGAAACAAAAGATAAACACCAAGTGGGGAAATGTCAAAGGATGTTCTTTTCTTCCAGGTGGTAGAATGGTATTGTCCTGTTATTCTAATGAAACTGTAAGTTTTATCGACAAGGAAGGGGTAGAATTATTCCAGATAAGTGAAGATAAAACAGGATCCTGTAATTATGATACAATTTATTTCAAAGATAACAATAGTGTTGCTGTATCATCAGGAGATGGAGATAAGATGTGTATAACTATAATAGACATAGAAAGTCAGAAAGTCATGACAACTATCTTCATGGATACGCACATCTATGGCATGGCGAATAGAGGAAGAACATTATATTACTGTACAGGGTATAAAGTACTAAAGATGTTAAACCTCAGTGATATATCTGTAAGTGATTTCAACAGCATTATTACGCCTTACGTTTGTTATGTAGCTACATCTAGAGACAACCTTTACTACACAAATTGGTACACCGATACCGTGACATGCTGTGATTTATATGGTACCACACAATGGGAATTCAATAATGATCGTGTTCTAAAGGATCCAAGAGGTATATCTGTAGACAATGATGGGAACTTGTATGTCGTCGGTGGTAATTCCAATAACGTGGTGGCTATCTCCGCTAATGGACGACGTCATAGACAACTATTGTCTTCCAAGAATGGTCTGAAAAACCCAAGTGTGTTGGATTATGACAAATCTACCAATAGGTTATTAGTTGTAAATCAGAGAGGTACTGCTTTTCTGTTTGATGTTACAAGGAGATAGTAGAAGAAAATCAGAACATAAGTTAGCATTAAATAGAACGATTTTTATTTTAAAGAAATAAATGTGACTTATTAATATTATCTATCTAGCTTTATTCCAAGTTCATGTCATTAATTATAATATGGGTAATGTGTTATGCTGATTAACTTCACTTTCAGCAATATTTCAGCTATATCGTGGCTGTCAGTTTTATTGGTGGAGGAAACTGGAGTACCCAGAGAAAACCACTGACATAGCGCATGTCACTGACAAACCCTATCATACAATGGTGTATCAAGTACACCTCGCCATGAGCGGAATTCGAATTCACAACTACTGGTGGTAGGCACTGATTTTACATGTAATGTGGTAAATATGGGCATAAAGAAACATTGTGTGAGCTTTATTCATGTTAGGAGGATGGCAAGAATGACAAAGCCTTAAATTTTCACCTTTATAATTTCAAAAAATCTGCTTCAACTTTAATATAAATATATCAAACGTTTTTGAAACACTAAATTTGATATGCTCCCATTGTGATAATCTGCACTGTTTATGTCATGAAACTGATAACATTATTGTTGATCCTATTAAGATTAATCATTCTATTAGATCATGTATGTCAATTAAGTTTGCCTGAGTTGCGGCTTCATAGTGATGCCTACTCTTAACGAACACAACACCGAACAGACTTCTGCTACTGACGGGATTTTTAATGTGCACAGGCGCTCACTGAAAACGGGAACTCAGATTTAACATCACATTCCGACAGACCCACGAAATATACTGGACAAACGACGTCTACATAACATTTTATTTGTGTATGTACACCTCACATACACGAAACAAAAAGAAAGAGAAAACACAATGAATTATCTACAGTGACCTAATGTCAACTTGATACACACAAACATAATCATCGTATTTTACTGGACGTTTTCCCACCCACTTTGGACGTTGCGACTCTTGAATTAAATCGTCTACTTTATCGAAGTTTTCAGACTCTAAGCCATTGACTACTTCATCTTGTTCATTTTCAACCGATGTTTTGACCTCGTTTTCTTCCTTTAGATTTTGAACAATCTTTCTCCGAAATCTATCGCAATGAATAATCTGCCGTTGTCCATCATTTCCACAGTTGACTTCATACAGTACTTCTGATAATTTTAGTGTAATATGGAACGGTCCTTTCCAAAACCACAAGAATTTAGGAGTGCATCTGACTTTCTTTTGCTGAAAGCATACATACATAAGATCGGTAGGTTTGAATTGCTGCCATGACATCTTGTGATCATGGTATGTATTCTGACGTAGGCTAGCATTTTTAGAATGCTTCCTGAACATGCTATTGGCAACTTCTAATCTTTCGGTCAATTCAAATACCCACATGTTTGATGGTATGTGCTTAGTGCTTGATGGAATCTCATAGATTAAGTCCAAAGGTGTGTATGCTTCTCGTCCCAGCATCAACATATTTAGACTAAAGCATGAAGTTTCATGCTCAGATTCACGATACGCCATCATCACATATGGCAAATGTTGTCCCAGTTCCTATGATTTTCCTGAACATAGGCACTTAGCATCGTCTCCAAAGTCCCATTAAATCGCTCTACCAGTCCATCTGACTGGGGATGATAAGCCGTAGTTCTCATTTTGGTGATGTGTAACACTTTACATATTTCATGGAACAGTCTACTCTCATACTGTTTTCCTTGATCCGAGTGGATGACTTGAGGGACTCCAAACCTGGCTATGACTTCTTCAACAATTATGCTAGCGACGGTTTCAGATTCCATATTTCGCATTTCATTTGATGAAATAATTTGAAACATCTAATATATTCTAGTTGCCATTTTCAGTCGCAGGTAGTTCACCTAGAATGTCTGGTGCTAATCTCTCCATAGCTATGGACGGCATTCCATAGCCCAGGCCAATAATATTTTTGACGTATCTTGCTTAAAGTCTTCTTTATACCAAGGTGACCAGAAGACCTAATGTCATGACAATAGAGTAAAACGTTTCGCCTTTGGATGTGTGGCACCAAGGCCTGCAACTGTTCGACATTTAAGGCAGACGATTTAATTTTCTACTTCGCAGTTCATCTTCAATCATATTTTTTTTCCATTGACCACATAAAGACTTCACTACACAGCCTCCCTTTTTTATTTCCTCAGATTCCGATGGGCTTATGTAAACAGCACTATGTACTACATGCTTATCTCTTCTTTCGTTGTAATGTTCACATTGTCGACATGGCAAGCGGCTAAGACGATCGGCATTACTATGCTTAGTGCCAGGTCGGTGTTGTATATCAATATCAAATTCATATAATATTTCTAACCATCTGGTCATTTGTCCGTCTGATTCTTGAAGCTTAGCAACCATCGATGAGAACTATGATCGGTGCAGATCAAGAATGTCCTTCCCAAAAGATAATGTTTGAAGTATTTTGTGAAAAAAGTAACTGCTAATAACTCTTTACGGGGTGACATAATATCTCCTTTCAACTTTTGTTAGACGTCAACTTGCATATGCTATCAACCGTTCATGATCATATTGTATTTGTGACAGCATAGCCCCAATTGATGTCCCACTGGCATCAGTAACTAAAATAAATGGTTGTTTAAGCTCTGGGGGTGCTAAAATCGGAGCTGACACACGCTTATGCTTCAAAGTCTCAAAAGCTTGTTGGCAAAGTTCTGACCAACAGAAAGTTTGTCTTTTTGTGTGAGCCTGTGAAGAGGTTTGGCTATTTCTGCAAAGTTTTCGATATATCTACTGTAATAACTACAAAATCCGAGAAATTATCTAAGCTGAGTGATATTTGCAGGTTCAGGCCATGTCTTCAGAACTCCAACTTTCCGAGGGTCTGTAGATATACCATTTTCCGAGACACCATGTCCCATGTTTTCTACCTTTCTTGCAAATAACGTCCATTTCGTTGGTGTCAATTTAAGCCCTTCAGAGAGTAATCGTTCAAATATAATGCTTAAATCATGTGTTCCAATTCCTTTCCAAATACAATGACATCATCCAAATAAGGGATGGGCACGATTACTGTCAAAAGTAATCGATTACATGTAGGAGTTTTTGCAATCGACTAATAATCGATTACTCTGATTGTTTAATGTGATCGATTACAGTCGATTACTTTATCAAAAGAAATTACATTACTTTTTGATTACTGTCAATTACATTCTACAAAATAAAAAAAAAACTAGAGAAGGTTAATTACAATTATGCTGCTCAACATATTTATAGTGGAAAAAAGTGGGGAGCGGGAAAATATACGGAACTGGAAACCACTGACTCTATTAAACAGTGACTACAAAATAATTGCAAAAACTCTTGCAGATAGATTAAAAAATGTTTTACCAAAATTAATACATTCGGACAAGAAGGCATTTGTAAAAGGTCGTAATATCAGTGAAGCTAACCGTCTAATACAAGATGTAATAGAATATACAAATCGTAAAGATGAAGAAGGTATCATAATAGTTTTAGATCAACAAAAGGCATTCGACCGGTTAGAATGGGGGTGGGTGGATCACGTATTAAGTAAATTTAACTTTGGGGGACAATTTAGGGAGTGGGTTATTCAAATATGCACAAACTTGTATCAAGACCAATGGTTTTGTGTCGAAATATTTCAATATTTCAAGGTCCTGTAGGCAAGTGTCCAATAGCGCCTCTTGTTTACATTCTACAGGCCGAACCTGTAGCCTGTGCTACAAGGGGGGATAGTGATATACAAGGGGTCAAATTACCAGGGGAGAAGATGGGGAATATATCGAGACTAAACTCTGCATGTTTGCACATGACACTCAGCAGTTTAATAAAAATGATGAATCTGTCAAAAAATCTTTTGATATTTTAACTATATATGAAAAGGCTTCTGGTTCAAAGGTCAATTATGAAAAGACAAAAGGTATGTATATTGGATCGGCAAAAAATAAAATACCCAAGTTTACAAAAATAGTTTGGACAAAGGATAATGTTAAACCTCTTGGCATTCATCATGGTTATAATATACAAAATGATGAAATATGGAAATCAATAATCGTTAAAATGAAAAATTGTGTCCATGTTTGGAAAAGTAGAAACTTGACATATACAGGTAAAACTTTAATAGTGAAAAATCTCTTGATCTCTCTTTATGGTTACGAAATTGAAATGCGGGGAATACAAGAAAAATATGTAAAAGAAATAACAACTTTGGTTTGGGGTTTTATCTGGGGAGGTGGCATTAACCAAATAGAAAGGAAAGTATGCTGTTTGGGAGTAGGAAAAGGGGGCATGGGTATGATTAACATACAAGCATTTATGGACAGTAAAAGAATTAAGCTTATATACCGAATTTTACATGAACCATTAGAAAGTTGGTATGCGATTGGTAAGTATTGGCTCCGTAAGTTAGACATCAAGTTTAATGAAAAATATTTTGTATGCAAGTGATCTAATGTATCAACTCTAAATTTGAATATATTACCAATTGTTTACAAAATATGTATCCAATCATGGTCAAAATTATTGGAACTTATTCAATTGTGTAATAACGACATTGATTATATTCTAAAAACCAGAATATTTTGTAACTCTTCAATAATATTTAGAAACAAACCTATCGTGTTTACTTCGTTTCTGCAAAGTAACTTACGAACTATAAATGATATATGGGATTCAAATAATAAAATTTCTAAAAGTTGTCAAGATATATACAATTTATTAATCGATAGGAGAAATTGTATTTCAGAGTTTTCTAAGATAAAAAAAAGCAATCCCCGAAAAGTCATAACAATCTTAAATAGTGAAACTACAATAGTACCAGAACGTAAAGTTGCCTTTAATATCAACGATAAGCTATTTTTTTAGTGATTAAAATACAACTATATCACCTGATACATTGAAAATAAAAATAATCCGGGGGAATCTTTAAACAAAATATAAAACCAAAATGTCAGACTAAGTGGGAAGAACAGTACAGTGGTAATATTGATTGGATACACATTTGGACAGAATTAAAGAAAATCAAAGTTACTAATAAGGTCAAAGAATTCCAATGGAAATGTCTCCACAATGTAAATTATATAGATTACAGATTGAACAAAAAATGAATTTATCAAACGGAAAGTTCCATCTCTGTCAAATAAGAGACAACGATGAAACGATGCAGCATCTATTTTTTTAAATGTCCTTCAGTGAAGAAAATTGTTAAAGAAATAGAAGCGATTTTTAACAGATCTGGATAAATATATAATATAGAAATCAATGAATCAAATATTATGTAAGGGCTATATGAGGGTGATGATTTAGATGTCATTTTTAATACCGTAATATTTATTTCAAAGTGGGAAATATGGAAAATACGTAATAAGGTGAAATGTAAGCAATCCCGAATTGGAAATCAAACAATTTTTAACACTTGGAAAAATAATTTAAAAAACATTTACAGTGCACATTACAAACTTCTCATATTAATGAAATGGATAAAAACAAATTAGAATTTATTCGGAATAACATATGATTATTTATTATTTATGAACATATAGCTAATGAATGGTAATAATTGTATCGTCTAATTGTGTATATTATGATGAAATGTAAAAGCAAATGAATATGAAATAGGTTTAAGTTTTTTTTCTTTTTTTTTCACTTGCTACCCCTGGACAAGTGAAATTGATGTAAAACAGGGACCCTTAATGTTCGCTCCTGTGCCATCAAGGTTATTGTAAACAGGAAATTTTGAATAAATTATATTATGATCGAAAAAAGAAAAAAAAAGAAAAAAAAAAGAACTTTAGAAAAGCATCATTTTTTTGCTTCGGTGTCATTTACACCATATTTGCACATTTTTTTGCTGACAAACTAACTTAAGTTATGTTGTTTTTTTTAGCTCATTATTGGCAGATATATTTATATATAAATCATTACGATGTTTCCTCTGAACAAAAATGGTGATAATTTGTCCAGCTAATTTTATAGATTGAAATTTCAAATTAATCACATGCATGGATTTATCTTTTTGCTTTGATAATCTTCCTATTTACAGGTTATAACACTATCAATGGAGAACAATTTATAACCTAGGGCAATATAATGTAAAGCTGACACTTAATTAATAAACATAATTGAAATCAAAACAAAGTATGCATGTCATTGATTAAAGGTCTTTTATCATCTGATCAAAGACAAGAAGGGAGTTAAATAAGAGTTTTTGCATTATCCATTTAAATATTTTAATATATAGATATATATGTGTAGTGTCATAGTGGGATACATATACCTATTATTGATTGGGAATTTCAATGCAATAGTTCATTGTCAAAAGGACTTTTTATCATTTCTTAATCTTAAACATAACATTATGATTAATCAACTGTTTCTCTTTTCTAAGCTATTTTGCAAAATGAATCTGCGACAAAATTTCACATTAAATCCTACTGAGAATCAGACTTTATTTTCAATACCCTTATCTAGCATTTAAAAGTAACAAAAAACAAAATGCATTGTATATTTCACAGATAGGATAGTTAATTCAATATTAATTACATTCTAATTTTTCTGTACTTGCAAAAAAAAGAGCATTAATCGAAAAGTATTCGATGATTACATCATAATTTTTACTGTAATCGATTCAACTACGATTACATGTAATCGAAAATTTTGACGATTACAGATTACTGTTTATTACTATGGAACATGTAATCAATTACAATCGATTACGATTACCTCATCCCTGATCGAAATATATTGCACAAATATCCCATCGTATACCCTGCCAATGCTGATTCCATAAGGCGTTCGAACGTTGCTGGAGCATTACATAGACCAAACAGCATAACCTGAAATTGGTATAACCCTTTCCTCGTGGCAAATGCAGTTTTTGGAATATCCTTTGGCTCTACATCCACTTGCCAATATCTCGAGCAATGATCTAAAGTTGAGAACCATTTAGCTCCCGACATCTGATTTAAGAAATCATCTAGTCTCGGGAGGGAATATGCATCTTTAACAGTCACCCAGATAAGCTTTCTATAATCCACGCAAACACTTTTAGAACCATCCTTTTTCTTTACAAATACACCGCCTGCAGCCCATAGACTGGTTGATGATTCTATGACATTTTTAGCTAGCATGTCTTCGATGGCCTTATCTTTATCCTCTTGCAAGATGGTACGGAACCCTCATTGGTGGTTCCTTAAATGGCTTTGCATTTTCTATTTATGTTTGATGCTTGATGAGACTAGTTCACCATTGTCCTCGTCATGCTTTGAAAAGATGCCATCATATATGTATAGAAGTGTCTGAACGATTTGTTTTTGACTAGGTGAAAGGTCTGTTATGCATGTCTCATACACATATGAATGTGTTGGCTCATTCACATAGAATGAAATTAAACAATACAAAGTTCATGGAAATATTAGCAAATATTACCAGCCAAGATATATTATTGTTTCAGACATTTGATTCGTGAGAGGGTTTTCTATACTAATATATTAACATCGCTGAAATCATCAATTTGTGTAACTTGTGTCTTATTCTGTTTTCACAAAAAATAATTGTTTACACTAATAGATTACTACGCTGTATTTATAACTAGAAAATCACTTTCTCTTTGAAAAACAGTGCCTTGGTAATATTAAACAAAATATGATGTAATATACCAGATTTACCATCAGGTTAGTGTTATCTAAGTCAAAACGATGTAGTCAAATATATATTGTCTATATTGAACTTCCATAGTCCGAATTAGTTGCTATTTTCGTCAGGATGAAAACAAAATATTACAATCTAAGCATGTTGGAAAATATCCTAAATAACGATGTGATTATTATTTATTGTTTACAAGCTTCTATCTAAAATATGATATTAGCCATATTCAAATGATGCCGTCCAAGATCTGAGATCTAGTCCCTTTTTTAATTCAATGTATTTGTTTTATATAATTATAATTGCAGCGTTTTTATGTCGTTTCTTAGTGATAGTTTTTTTTTATTTCAGCTAACAGAATTAGGCTAAATTCATTCGAATTGTAGAATCTTACATTGGTTTTTTGTAACTTTATTTTATTTTTGTGATAAAGTCATATTTATGTCTACATTTTTATTTAGTGTGTGTGTGCCTGCATGTACCATATTTATTTTTTATAAACATGATTTCAAATTTATCTATTTGCTTAGAATTTACAAAAATAATAGAATATGTTTGTCAAATGAAAAGAAAAACAAGCAAAATACAACTCTGTCTGAACAGTTTCTAGATCGTAGAAAGAGGCAGAATCAATAATACTTCTAACACCAAAACTACATGACATGACCGGTCACTTTCCTGGCTTTGTAGAGACAGTTCAATAAAAGTGGCGAGACTAAACTAGTTTTAATGTCCCAAATATGGTCTCATTTATTTGAGATTTTGTTAAATTGATATACGAGACTAACATAGTAACAAAGTCCTATTATGTGGTGTTTTGAAAAACTGGATTTCTGTGAAACGACCATGGACGTAAAATGACTACTCAATGAACAGCTAAGATATCATACATATTTCTGATATGACATCATATAGCACGAAAGGTTATCTACGATCTTATATAAAAGAAGAGAACAAGGGACTATTACGTATTTCTTATGTGACCACTAAGATTTGATTGGTTGATTTAAATAAACTATGAACAAAATATACACCCTTAAGCACAACATTATAAACGATTATGATAACTAAAATAAAAAGTAATTATAGACTACAAACCTTAGACTCACCAAGATTGCAACAGATAGCAGAAATAATTCAACCTGGGGCCGTCGTAGTTGCGATCATACGGTAGTCGGATTTACAACTAACTATGTAATCAGTGCCTAAGTTAGAACCCCGTTCAAGGTGAGGTGTACTCGATACAGTAATATGTGATAAAGTTTGTCATTGACTTGCCACAGGTCGGTGGTTTTCTCCGGGTACAACTATTTCCTTCACCGATAAAACTGACATCCACGATATAATTGACATATTGTTGAAAGTGGCGTTAAACACCATAAACAAAAACAAACCATTTAATTAACCTAATGTGCAAGAGGTCCATATCATCACCATTTGGTTTTTATTTCTACTACACATGTATGAGGTACATCCTTGTGTGATAATACAGTTTTACAGCTACTTACTGAATGTGTATGGTTCTCTCCGGTTCACAACTGTACCATCATTATATAAGGATTAGATGTTGAATGCAAGTGTGTGTTCGATAATAAGATAAACTATTACACATATACAGATAAAACATGAAATGACAATTTTTTCTAAGAGAATGGTTCCAATATGAGGTGCAGAAGAGAAGTAACTTTATAATTTACCCTGGACAGTGCAAAACAAATGAATGCAAACTATGGGAGAACTGGTATAGAACAATATAATATGTCCAGACCCCCTATTATATAGTGTGATTAGCCATCATGCTTGATTTTTGTTATATTGATACCTATGCAAATCATGTTGAGAAAAAAAAGAACGATTGTATCTGTGTTGTACTAATACATTGATTTTGAGTGTTTATGTCCATATAAAACACTACGATTTGTATAATGACTATGTGATAAAGAAAAAATATGTCTGGCTATCAACTAGACCAGGAAGTGAGCACTTTGTGTGACTTTATGTCGCTGTGTAGTAAAAATAACTGTCAGGCATGCCGAACTTCCTGAAACAAATACTAAGATTTAAATCTACCAAACTCGTATGTTTAAGTATATGTTGTAAACATTGAAAATTGATAAGACATCAGATGTCAAATTAAAGTTTGGTCACTTATATTAATCTTGTAATGTGTTTTACATTATATCTACACTATTCGAAACGCGATTGTACTTGTTATTTATTCGTTTATAAAATTTGTCGAATTTTTATTACTATTTCTTAATATACTGGGAAAAAACGACTTCGTTGTCATAAATAACAAAAACACATTGTACATGTTGTAAAGATGGAAAAATGATAAGATATCAGATGTTAAATTAAATTTTTGTTACTATCTACACTACTCGAAACGCGATTTTATTGAAGGTATTTATTTGTTTATAAAATGTGCCGAGTGTTTTACTATTTCTTAATATACTGGGAAAAAACGACTTCGTTGTCGCAAACGACAAAAATACATGTTTATGGCATATCAGCAACCAACTATCTGTTGTTTAGATACAATAATCATCAATACAAACTGGTATGACTAAATAGTGTTTATGTAATGTTGCAAAACAAACATGGGATTAGACAATTTGTAATAAATACTTGTATGATAGCACTGTTAAATTAGTTAGTTCATGAATGGTTCTTAATGCTTCTATACCTTCAGAACGAATTATCCTTTAAACATTCAAAATATAATATCATTTATTTTTAATTTGAAAAGTTATTGATTGCTTTTAGCAATATGAGTATTTCAATGGTTAGCTGGTAGAGCATAAAATATGTACCAATATTTGGATTCAAAATCGAATATTTGTCTACACAATAAGAAATTCTTCATATTTTAACTTCATTCTGATCATGTTTCATGATTTATTTTTAGAATGCCTATTGCAAAACGTGACCTCAGAATTGTAAATAGATATCAAACGGATTCCCTGACGACATTATATAACATGACCATATATGATTTGCATGTCCCTTTGTAATATGTATTGTGTCATGTGCCTCTAAAAAAACGAAATCTAGTATGTACTGATTACATGATTGAGTTATCTTAAACCTTATTCCCCATTATTCATACAGTTAATTAGGAACGGACCAATTAACTTCAAGGGGGGTATGTTTTTTTAAAAAAAAAATAATTTGATTCCCAATGTTGCTGAAAAAAATATTCAGATTTTGGTTGAGGAAAAAAAATAATAATCTGATTCAGAGTTTTTGTCATATAACCTAATGTTAAATTTTAGAAAAAAAAATCGCGCTTCGCGCAACAAAAAAATAATAATTCTAACTCTCGTGTTTTCCGAAAAAAATTTCTGAACGAAACAAAAAACCTTTGCCCCCTTCCCCCCTTTGCAAGTTAAATGGTCGGTCCCTAATATATTCTGCGTTCTAATATGACAACGACCATGACAATGTGTAACTTCACAAGGAAAAACCCTACAAAATAATTCAGGAAAATTTGTTTGTGATTATTTATTTCCTTATTCATAAACATTCAATATTTAACACAGGTACAACGATGACATTTAAATCGTGATGAAATAACACTATTTATAATATATGAACTTGATAGTACTTAAGAAAGGTCACAAAAGTTAGATAGAGTTGAGTGATTGTTGTTAATGCAAAGTGTGCATATTTTCACATATTTCATAGCGAGAACAAGATTCATTTCATTGAGATGATGTACGTGGGTAACACGTTTACTTGGATTTTTACAATGCTAGCTCTCTGAAACGATAGCCCATTGGGTAGATATATTTCTCCATGCAGACACATTATTCTGATTCCGAAAAAAACAGTCTTTCCTATTCCTCTTTAATGCATGTATCGGAGAAGAAACAAATGACAATTATATAGTCTTTGTTTTACCCGACCGGGTCTCGAACCAATAATCTACCGCACACGGGGCAATCACACTAACAATTATATCACCGATACAGTTGCAAAAGATTGAAGTCGGAGGTAAACAGCAGTAGTGATTGTTCTGACAACGCGATAAATGTCTTCAGAATAAGTTTCCTTTTACTTGAAATAATCATTTACGTTATTTCATTTTGCTTGCGCATAGTGGTGTCCAACGCATATTGTGTTGTGGTTTTGCTTTGTTTGTCTTCGTCTTATGTCTTGTGTACCCAATGTTGCCAGTTTCTTTGGATTGTCCATTGTTGATTTCCCTTTCG
>MJUT01053417.1:33945-44648 GCA_002080005.1 Gigantidas platifrons
CCCCATCCATATGTTCAGACGCTATTTTTGTTGTTTTCAGCTATTAATGAGTGAACTTAACAATGATAAATAAAAGCAATCGATCAGACAAAAATGACAATCAAATATTTCATCTCTATTTATGATTGTTGTTAAGGTGTTGCTCCTTGTAACTTTCAGAAATAGGTCACCACATGCCCTTGATTTGTGTCTAGTGTAGTTGTAAGATATAATAGTGTCTTGTGAAATTGCATTGTCACGTAGTTTTGTTCAATTGAGTTTTCTGTGTCATACAACAACGCCCTTATCTTAAACGAATAATTCAGTATTGCCAGGTGTTTCATATATTATCCAATCGTATCGATCCAGGAAGTCAACATTACAACTAGCCTTCTAGAGATATGCTGAACTACTTTGACAATAAGAGGAAACTGTACATGCCGAACTTGCATTCATTTTTCCCGCCCATAATCTGACATTGACCAAATGGGCTCCAAGGACAGATTTTAGAAGAAAAATAACATGCACACCTAAATTTGTGGTAATTTTTCATTCTATTATAATGCTTAAGTTGGTCCTATCTTTTGCATTTCAAGCAGAAAATGACTGTGTATACAAGGAAGGTCAATTCTTAATTTTTCTGCCGAACTCGTTGCTTCCATCCTTTGCTATGAGATGTATATAAATAGTTGACCATCTTGATTTAGTTTATGATATATTTATAACGAGAATATTGTATGTTTTATCTTGAATTACAACAGGTACATACATATCATACACGAAAGCATTATATAAGCTGACAAAACCAGAGGCTCACATCATTGACACTAAACAATAGACAATATATTTATTAGACAATAGACAATATTGTATTTGCACGAACACATTTACAATAAATTGCTATGGCATAAACTGAAACAATACAGAATAACAGATTCATGGAATGACAGTGGTATGTAGTGCTATATTAGAACAGCCACAGTTTCAAAATTGCCTTTCTCATTAAGAAACAATTATTTAAAAGATGACTGTAATGTTAAGAGTGACCGGTAAAATGCTATTAAAACGTTAAGACATGTGTCTTAATGAAATATTTGAGTAAACTCTTTTAATGTTAACTTTTTGAAGGAATGTTTTTCTTAAAGATATATAATGTGGGCATGTTGAAAAGAAATGATATTCGTTCTCAACTTCTCCTGTATCACATGAGAGTCAGACACGTATCTGTCTCTCTATATTTGAGTAACGACCTTTTTCAATGGCTAGAGAATATGCACTAAGCCGAAATTTGCACATCAAAGAGATATCGGAATTGACCGCAATGGCCCTGACTTCGTACAGACATTTCCAAAGAAATAGTGGGTTGAATAAGATTTTACGGCGCCAAACCTCCCGCTTCCATTACGGTTAAAAGTCATGATGGCGACCATAAAACGTTCATATTGATGAAATACATATAACCACTAGAAATAAGTGGTTCAGTAGCCACTTTGTTAGCAACAACCGTCTATCACGGAAACCCTAATAGGATCCATAAAACCCGGCATACCGAATCAACTTAGTAATTGTATTCCAAATGCAAATGCAGCAGGAATGTTGTTACATATAAATGCAAAGTACCAATAGGAAAATATAAATCAGCTATTTTGTCGTAAAGTTTTGTTCTTAACCGGTTTTTTAGCTTATGCTTGTCAAAACGTAAAATAACCACTATAAACATAGTATCAAAACAACACTAATGTCAACAGAACATCCAATAACCATCATGGCCTACAGAACATCCAATAACCAACATACCAACATGATGAATAAGAACATCAACTTACCATCGAGGGCAACAGAACATCCAATGACCAACATACCAATTTTGTCAATAGGACATCGTATACCCATACTGACCTATGCGTCGTGATCGTATGGTAGTTTCATTTACAACTACCTGTGCAATCATTGCGTATCACCACTAACGTTCATGGCGAGGTGTACTCTATGCTACATTATGTAATAAGGTGTGTCAGTGACTTGCGGCAGGTCGGGGGTTTTCTGCGGGTACTTCAGTTTCCCCCACCAATAAAACTGACAGCCACGATATAACTGAAATATTGTTGACATTTGACGTTAAACACCATAAACCATAAACCAAACTATGACAAATGCAACATCATATGACCATTATAGTTATAAAAGAACACTAGATATAGGCCGTTCTTCACAATAGCAATACAGTGTAGTATATAACCGACCAATATATGCTAACGTTTAAGATGTTATTAAAGGGCTCGCATTCTATTACCACTCAAATACATTATTCGATACTTTTGTCATATGTTTGCCACAATACCCTGTATTGATGGGGGGTGATTGGAAGTATTATAAGCAGACAAAAATGATCGACATGCTACAATTGGTGCCAAGAAAAGTAATACTGTATAACTGTACCTACTACATAGTACAACATTAAAAATACATCGTACTCGTAATTCTTCCTAAGTGCATATGTGAAATTGGGTCCGGTTGTGTTATATTTGTAATGAAAAACCTTACACAGACCGAACGAAGTCATCGCTGTGCTTTATTCTGTCCTCAGACTTTATCATAGGAGACAATTGTAAGGGCGGACACTCTTTAATGTTAAACATATATGTTGATATAGATTTGCCCCTATCCCAATTTCCCAGAGCGTTGAGGGTACAACTTCCATTATCCCCATCCATATGTTCAGACGCTATTTTTGTTGTTTTCAGCTATTAATGAGTGAACTTAACAATGATAAATAAAAGCAATCAATCAGACAAAAATGACATAATAAAATATCAAAAAAAATATTTTGGATTTTTTTTTATTAACTTCCAATTTCCAGGAGGAACATAATTTTCTCAACACATTTAACCCATTTTGTAATCCTTCTTCAGATTCTGACACTAAAATCATATCATCAGCATATAATAAGGATGTAACTGTGACATCACCTACTACATGATCATGTTCAATTTTAAGATCATTTACAAGGTTATTAATATACAAATTGAACAAAGTGGGCTTAGAACGTCCCCTTGCTTTCCTCCGCAAGTTGATGTGACATCATGACTAATGCTATTTTGGAATTTAGTCCTACATTTAGTCTCATGATACATAGAATAAATAATATTAAATAATTTATATAGGAGGTGGTGCTGCAGTAGCACATAGCATAGACCCTCCCTCCAAACAATGTCGAAAGCCTTTCGTATATCAATGAAGGCAGCAAATACCTTCGTTTATTAGCTTTATAGTGATCTACTAATGATATAAGCGACAATATATGGGCAGCAGTTTTGCAATTTTCTTTAAATCCAATTTGATTTTCACGTATTGAATTATTAGAACCAATAAATTGTCTTGCGTGAATTATTTTGTTAAAAAGCTTTCCTAAATTAGAGGTAATAGAGATGCCTCTATAGTTTGAGGGATCAGATTTGTTGCCCTTTTTGGAATTAATGTGATGAAAGTTCCTTTCATAAATATCAAGTTGAAAAGTTTAGTCAATGGATCTAGTATCAATGGCATACCATACTTAATCATTTCATTTGAAACTGAATCAATGGCTGCTGATTTGCAATTTTTTAGAGCTTTAATTGCTTTTAAAATTTCATCAGACTTGATTGGTACATTAAACTCATCATCTGAGTTACTCGCACTTAGTGAGCTTTTTAAATGCTTTAGCTTTTGAATAATAGTATCATGAAATTCATTATTTGGAATATTTTCAGAGGAAGTATTAAGGTTTTGAAAGAATTTAATAAATTCAGTTTGATTAAAGGATTCATCAGTTTTTGTGTCACATTTCATGTTTTGGAAAATTTTGTCGCAAATTTGATTTTTATAGATTTTTTCATCATGTTTACATTTCCTTCTAAAGGAGTGGATAATGGTCGATTTTGGCCCAATCTCTGAAACTGTTTATATAGATATAATATCAAGCATAATCATTGAAAGGTAAGAAAAAGATTTGTTTTGATGATTTCACTTTGTCCGTTGTTGCTTAGCAACGTAAATGGAGGACGGTCTAATTGATCATTGGAAATTCAAAAATGGTGGTTGTATTTTACATATCTTGCATAGTCTTTTCGACAAAATGTTTTATTATGTGCATGCAGACTCTACAAATGGTATTCCAATGTTCTATGGTAGCATACAGTATTCTTGCGTAGCTATGTCATTTCATATTTCAAAAATACATGTTTATAGTTTTATTCATATTTATCCCCCGTCCTTTGCAACATGTTTCCCTATGCACAGTATTTTCCTGTAGATCTCATGGACGTTTTATTTAATCAAGAAGAAATTTTCTGAACAACATCCTATTAGAGACATCTTATCATTTACTAACCAGTATATATTATAATAATTCCTTAACTCTTACAATGTCCCTAGTAACCAACTATTATCCCTAGCAACCCCAGCAACTCGTCAATGCTGATCTCTGTAAATTGATTTTTTTTCTTTTTATAACCGAATGTTGAACTTTTTATTTTTTAAATCATCAGAGGAAATTATTCTCAGTAATTATAATCTCAAAGGAACCAAGTCAACATCATAGCATAGTAAAGCAGTGCTATAGCGGCATGAGAGGACACGGATGCCCTTCTAACTGAGAAACCCTTCACACAATTTACCCGTAAATGGATTTGATCTGCCATTTGTTGTTAAAAACAACATATCCATATATCAAATCAATTGATTGAGGCTTCAAACGTTATGGCATGGAAACATCGTTTGGACGGACGTACGTCGCGTGCGTAAAAACCCTGTTACACGGTAGAGCAAATATCGTGATACATGTATCATGCAACTTTTTGTATCATGATCCTTATCAGTTTACACACTAAATTAAGTAGCATGTTTCATACGGAGTTTGTTTACAAATTGTTCCCGCCAAACTGGAGAATCCTGACAATGAAGATATTATCATATAAATTGAGGAGACTCTCCCTCTGTTGCTTTGACCAAATAGCATCACTACTTTTTTCCCCTTTCCAGTCATGTTTTATCTACCATGTGCTGATCATGTGCTTTTATTTGTTGATGATGTTGTAACCTCCTGACCTCAAACCAAGATCTCTGATTGGTCTGAGATCAAATGTATCGTGATCCTTGCTATGCAGAATAGAACATGTTCTATCCCAAAGTGTGTATCATCCAACTTCTAACAGTTGCATGATACATACTAATAACACTGTTTACACTGTATTTTTTGGTTGATGATACAAGTATCATGATACTTGCTTTACCGTTTAACAGGGGTTTAAGTTTGTCCGAACGAGGTAGCACTTAAACATCAAACAGAAAAGAAAAAATGACAAATTAACGTAGACCTTAAGATGTTAAATCTTCTTAATTTTATTTTACTTGCATACCTTAAAAAACTAGAATACTATAATAATCAAATACATCATGAAAACCTAAGAAATCACTTTATTGCTAGAAGTTCAGATTTGTTTTCTTCAAATTGATAATACCCGAGATACAAAACCTTATAATGGGGGAAAACAGACAACACAATGCCCAACATATATGTACTATCGGGGAATCATATAATACCCTCATATGATTGCTAAGCTATATCTAATATCTGATGTCTTAAAGGCACAACATAATATCCTAACTCTCAGTTAACAGTGACCTAACCATTAGTACATACTGTTGTTCTTTTTATCAAAACCCATTGCTTAATCATACCTATCTAGTAAATTAAAGTTGAACCTATTCCTACACAATTAGCAACGGTACTTAAGGGTAACACGGAGGTAAAAATGAGATATCAAGGATAAAATCAGGCATTATCCAATACAAAATATAATTAATGTACTATCGTGACAATACCATTTATTATATTCAAGATTTTGACGCCTATCCATAAGCTAACTAAAATCTAGGGTGCATGGTCGCATGGACGTGCAGATCGATGGACAATGGTACATACTTGTACTGCTTTGTGATAATGGTAATCAGAACTAATAATGCTTCTCGAAAATATCCAATTTCATAGGTGCATTATATTCTTCAGTATAAGCTTCACTTCATTGTCATCATCAATTAACTGGGATTCAAGTAAGTCTTTAGCGTCGGTGAGATATGCATTACAGTCATTGCGAAAGTCAATATCCATGTGACGAGCACATCACAATAACCACACATCAATCTCTGGTCACAATAATGCAACATTTAGGTATTCTTATATATAACCCTTTCTAACGGTCTTTCTTTTTCTGAACTTTATAATTTCTCCTATTTCTGCCTTTGAGTTTTAATGTTCATGTATAATATGCTATTACTATTTGGAAAACAAAATCGGCCATACACGAACACGATATGCTTACCGTAAATATATACATGTATTTCATTATGAGAATAAATCGTGTTCTTTGCTTTTTTAAACCCCTTTATGATCTTAAATTGTATAAAAGTGATAAATTTCAGTTCCTTTTTTCAGTCGGCACTAAGCAAGGCAACGATAGCAATGTTAACCTTTATCATACTATCCGTCTTCCTTACTTCATTTCTCTTACGTTATTTCGTTTTCATTTTTATGATTAAAAGTTGTATGAGGGGGATTCTAAAGAAAACAAACACAAAATGAAAAAAAAAGATGAAGACTTTGTCATATTTTTGTATATATCAATACTAGTATGTTCATCTGAACTATGATAACTGCATCGTTGTATACTGATTAACGCCCTCCTCTGGAGTATGGCCGGCCATTGTTTTGGAGCCCTGGTTGTGTCAAACCAAAGACAATGCAATTGATATGTGTTGCATCTCTGCTAGGCAGACCTTAGTAAAGCTTTAGAACAAAGACTGGTTGGCTCGGAATCATGATAATATGTGAATCTTCATGTCTAACCGCGGAAGAGTGAGATGGCACTACAAATTCCAACTCAGTGTGTTAGTCTAGAACAAAGTGGACATCACCATTTTGATATAAACTTAACTTGCTCTCGCCATGGTACAGCTGAAGAATTGCTTACTTGGTGGTAAACAACGATCACTTTTACTAGTGATTCAGAATTTGTACTAGAAAATTATCAGCTATAGATGGGTTTGTCACCTGCTTATCTCAAAACCATGGACGCTGCCATTAAGATGTCACGTGCTGCGTCGGCCATAACAGTCGTGAAAGATAACACACGTGCATCAATAATCTATAGTAAACATTAGCTGTCTTTTATTTTCACATCGAATTTTTTAGGTATTATTTCTTGTATTTATATTATGGGAAGTGAAGTAAAATATAAAAAAAAAAAAGTTGTGGAAATTCGTGTGCCGTCAACGGTTGTTCAAATAATCGCTGTAAATTAAATGAATGAAAACAAACTTTTCTGAATTACATAAACAAAAACATGAAAACTGTTCTTGTATGATTCCATATAGACAACATACGATGCCCTCTAAAGAGTCCATACCATTACAGTGGGCAAGCGTTTTAAATAAAAAAAAACCCTCCTTAAGTAGGTATTTGTTTGTTCGGAAAAGTTTTTGGACGGAAAGCCGACAGAAAGAAACCAAATTCCACAACTGAAGCTGGGGTATGAAAAAAAGACAACCTCTAGTCGGCGAAAACTTATGAGACATGAACCCAAAAGTAAAAAACGAAACTAATACAGGAAGAAAGCGGTGCGGGGATATATTCCGGTGATCCTGTTTCTACATCTTCAGGGCATAAAATGGGACACCTTCCAGAAGCTATCTGTGAGTTTAATGTTCTTGAAATGTCAAGCGTTATCGCCGGGATACAATACACATATTCAGACTTTTAGGGAAAAGATGAATAACACATACGAGAAACCATGGACTAACAACCAGACTACGTTAATACAGACAAAAATACTTTGCATGGACGAAAAGGGTGTTCAAGTTATGACTGAAACCGGTACGATGTCGCCAAAAGGCAGTATAGTGAGAGATTGCCACTCTGTTACCGGGGTAGCGAAAGAGGTATTTTTTACTTTGATTGAACTAATGAAAATAGAAAATACATTATCTTTCCAACTCGATGTCGACGATGAGTTGCTTCTTGTGTTAATGAAATAAAATTAAATTTACTGCTTAATGATTTAGCACGTAGATTTGGAATTTCAAAAGGTTTAGCTTGTAGAAGGCCTGGTAGCTTGGATGCCGAGTGAAACTATACGAGCAGTCGAACATACGAGTAGTCACCATTGCTGAAGAGATGACGAGTAACACATCAGAGTAAATTCCTAAAATAAAAAAGGGGGGGTGGTGTGGTTAGTGTGTGTTATAATTCTAATTTCACCCATGTTCTTTTTAAGTGTGTATTGCATTACCTTTTTATTAATTGTCAGTAATTATAGAAGAAAGTTGAAGTTTGTAAGAAATTTTTTACAAAGATATTTCATGATTACATGTGTTTAAAAAAATTTTGTAGGGAATATCCTGTCATGGTTAGAAATAAAATATCGATTGTTGTTCTTGTTTGTGTATAAATATGTAGACCTGTGTGTTTAATGATTTTATTAAACAACGTAATTTTACAGATATTCTGTATAAAGTGTATAATCTTATTAAATCACCACTTGGAATAATTTATCACAAATAATTGATTTTACCTAGGGGGGGGGGGGCATTGTGACGCGATTATTTATATCAACGAACACACAATAACAAACACTTTTATATTGTGTGAATCATGCATTTTATCTGTTATTAAGATTAGGAAACAAACAAGCATTTTCCTTCAAAAATCGTAAACTGCTGCGAGTATGTAATGCTTGTTTTTTCTGCGTGTTTTTCTACATTCACTACCTTAATGGCGGACGGAACAATTATGTCACCTAGCGGCGGCGTGCAGTAGTAAGGGGAATAATTTGAAAAACCCGTCTATATTTCTATCTTATTATACTACCCAATATTTCATAGCTTATAAGTAACTGGGGAATGTATAGCGTCAATAGATTCATACATGCTATTTGATAATCAATATTGTTCCAAATTTTTTTTAAATGATGATTTGTGTTTTTTTTTTTTATTTACATGTTTTTCGTCTCATTATAGTCGGTTCATAATTTACTTGCAATAATCCATCAAGATTAAACTTACATTCTAACACTCCAATGAATGGATACTGAAGTTCCGATATCAAATAAGTATGTAATATCATGGAAAATGGGGGAAAAACTTTAATATAATGACAATTTATCAAAATAATCATTAATAAGCTCTCAACATCTGAACATGTGAATTTCATTTTGTGTCTGTATAATAAATATCAAGTTATTTTATTTGTCATGCTTTAATAAAGTTTGCTCTCAGTAGTTAACCCAAAATGAAGTGTCATAATCTATGGACATTTGATATTTTGTTTTAACGGTTATTTTAACATTAAATAATGTTAGCACATCAGCATTTCTTTCTTATGATGCATAATAATTTTGTGCAAAAAAAACCCAGAATAAATCGGGGATTCGATCTCACGATGTTATTATCGGCGGTCATTTGTGCTATTCATTACGCCACCGCAACGTGAATATTGAGAGGATAGAATTATGTTATTATAAATCAAATTTACGTTATTACAATTATTCATCGGGAATTCACTTTGCGAAAGAGCTAAATAAAATATATTTGTCAAAAAAAATAAAATAATAATAATAATAAAAAGCAAAGGGACTACTAAAAATAGAATGTTCCGATGTGTCGTTTACATGTCCAATGAATTAATTTCTAAGATAATCTGATGTACTAATTTTCACTTCTGAAAGAATTATTGAATTATCTTAAATAACAAGAAAATAATGACAATTTAAAGTTGAGTCTTCAATGAAAGACAATGTAAATTTTCCATTTCTTACCAACCAGACAGGTAAATTCTCAAGCCTGTGACATCACGGCAAACTCTCCTATATTACTATGATTTTTATTTTTGGTTGTTTGTTTTGTTTTCTGTACTTTCTGTGAATTGTGAGGATAATATTAAAGTATACTTTAGTATAGTAACACATGAAATTCCACTGAGGGTTAGAACAAAAACACGTCGGACTCGATGCACAATCAGGTCGGCAGTAAATCAACTCCAAAATTGAACCATGTTTTCTATTCAAATAACGTCAAAACTTTTTCATAAAATAGTACAAGTTTTACTCCCGTAACAAAACAAATACGATAACCAAATTTATTTTGGATGAGACTAAAAGGTCGACATTCGCCGATTTCTATTTCTGTATATTCGTATGAAAACGGTCAATAAAAAATGGCCGCTCACGAGAAATCGACCATAAAATTATGTTTTGATTGCAGATTTCATACTCTCCACACTCGGGTACCAACACAAAAATTAAATGAGATATGTGTTTATGTATATTAAACATCATACTAATATATGCCGTTGGTACCAGCTTGTGGTTATACTGAAACTTGACATTGAATACACATTTCTTGATAGATTTCATATATTTTCGCGAAACGATAGACTTTTCATTGTCTAGTGTGACGTCATCGCACGTTCAAATATGGAAAATTGTTTCCAAAATAGTAGTTGGTGTAAAGGTCTTATAAAATTAAGGAACAACGAATGCTATATGCTTCATTTATAATTTGCTTATTTTTTAGGCCAATTTCTGCCCTTATCATTTAGAACGAAACGAATAAAAAACTTTTCTGTAGGATCCGTTTTCAGGAAATTTATTTACTAAAGAACAGTATTTTTAACAGTTATATACAGGTCATGG
>MJUT01053417.1:44867-79597 GCA_002080005.1 Gigantidas platifrons
ACCATTTTTATCTCCTTGAAAACAAGCAAGGATAGAACAGCTTATTGGACAATGGTCAGATAATGAAGTGAAATCATTTACTATAAAATTGCCAATTCCATGTAATAGATTACAGGAAACTAATTTGTAATCAACAACGCAGCGGCCATTGTAGGTTATGCATGTGCATTTCACCCTATGGTCTCCAACTGTTCTACCATTAAGTATTCTTTGTATAAGTCGATTGACAATTTACCACTTTTGTTTGTAGGCTTATTATCAAGATTATTTCTTGAAATATGGGAATAAATAGAGTAATCATTGTCAATTGGCCTAGGAAATTTAGCGTTGTCTGATATAAGTCAGGCACTGTGTTTTTGTTAGCATTGAAATCACCTTGGATTAAAATATCTCCAAGTTAGCTGTAGTGTTCAATGTTTCTAACCAGATGTGAATAAATTTCATATATATCCTCTGTACAACCTGATGAGTTATCAGGTGAAAAATATACTACAGAAATAAAAACATCTCTGTTTAAGTTAAATAATTTGCTGTTCAGTTAAATCCATACAATATCACTATGACAACTAGACAAACTAGATACACCTTTTACAATTTTTGACATATACTGCAATACCACCAGAACCTCGCCTGGATTTTCGATGTTTTTTCATAGTACTATTACAAATACAAGGAAACTATATATATTATTAACAGGTTTACCACTGTCATTTCACGTTTCTACAAAGCTAACAATATGCAATTTATTTACACAGTTTTTGAATGCATGTTCGTCAGTTTTTTCTTCAGTTAGACCTTGAATATTCCACATGCCGATATTGAGGTTATTATTAAAAGAACTTGTTTTTGGCATTTTTATATTGAAATTCAAATAAATAATATAACCGTTAAGTTAAAAGGATAATTGTTCTTGGATAGTCCATGAATTTGTCAAATACTAACTTGCAATTAATGATAGCAAAATAAGTTTTGATGATTGAAATATCAAGAGAGAAAATAATTAAAGTACAATTCTCTGCTTTCTTTCGACATATTTAGTCTATTGTTTGGGACACTATAAAGATCCCTGTAAATGTGGAATTACCATATATATGTAAATATTATTGAAATGGCATATTCATTCATATATATTACTAATAGAAGAGTGCAAATTATACATACAATATTCATGATTATTGACAAGGAAAGAGAGGCAACTCTAGTACAATTTGTGTGAAGACTAATATTCAGTCTTTTCAATATGATTTCGTTTAAATGATAATGGATTAGTGTGCTATGGTTAAAGTATAAGGACAACAAAAGAAAAGAAAAAACAAAACAAAAAAAAATCTAAGCAAAAGCAATTGTTGATTAGATAAATGATATAGAAAATTTGACAAAAAATAGAAAAGAAATGTCTGTCATTATGAAAATTATAAAATCAGATTCTAGTTATTTCATGTCAATTCAAGAAATATGCAATGATGCATAGTTATTCATATTCATAAAAGAAAGATACTAATTGCAGAGCAACCCTAGTTCCTGATTACAGAAAAAATACAACGAACAAGATAAAAAGCTATGAAAGTCTAATTCTGACAAATTACTATGTAATCATGATAATTGCAATCAACAGTAGTTCTTAAAGCCTCTTTGGTTATTGTATGGATTTGCTTATTTTGCATCTTGCAATGGGTGACAATGATAATGTGGTGACCGACGAAGTGAAATTAATAAATAAATAAAAAATAAAGGCTCACCTGAACGGAATCAATTGAACTTAACAAAAGTCGGATCCTGTCTCATCGCCATTAATGAGCCCCTCCACCTGCAATCCTCGATCTGCTACCCTCAGAGGACTAAGCCTAGGTCCCCATTTGCTATATATAAGTTTATAGCAAATCACTTAGGCTTACATATTTCAGAGCCTTATATAAAAAATAGTGGGCCTCTCAACCTGCAACCCTCGATCTGACATTTTCAATGGTTGCTCTTAAGGGAGCCCAGGTAGTCGGGCTTGGCCCTCACTTGAGTCATTTATAAGTCGAAAATCACTAAATATATGCACATGGTCCAGTGCCCCATACACCGTAGCAGAAATGTTGTTATGCATCATCAAGGGCCCAATGAAGGTCATTAGTGGGCTCATTCCTGAAACGAGGGGTTACTTCTGTATGAAGAATTGTATATCCACTACACGAAATTGTTATTCACATATTTACGACAGCACGCATTTTATTTTGTTTGCCTTGCTCAAGGGACACCCTCATTTTTTTCCTCGTTTGGCTTGTGGGCCCCTAAACTCATGGTCCCCGGGGCGTCGCCCCGGATGACCCCCTCTCAGTGGCCGTGGGTAAGGTCATTGTAAACTTTTGATATGAGTTTATCCTGTAGCTTCAACCTAGGGGATCAGTTGAGCTTATATCGCTCATTTGGCCATTCATGCAAAGGACAACACACTTAGCTAGATTTTTATAGTGCTAGCTCACTGAGACATCCCTCGGTTAGACATGTCGCTCCACTCGGAGACATTATCATGATTCCGAGCTATATCCAACCAGTTTTCGCCCATACCCCTAAATGATGCGTGATTGTTTTTGTTTGTCTTTGGAGGGATAATGGAAGACGAGAAATAAATGTTCCGTAATTGTCTCATTAGTGATTAATTTTGTTTTGTTAATGAGTAAATGTTCGTTTGCAAGTTAATACATAATGACAAGTCATGCATATATACCCCCGTCTTCAAGACTATGCCAGTTCAATTGGTGTAACATGTTCCATTTCGAGTTGATCGATTTCACCTTTGTTGTAATATAAACGTATTTATCAAAATGAAATGTAATGTGCACGACGCGTTTCTGGAATAATTTCGATGCACTCAGAACCAAAATAACTGAAGGCCAAATAACTCAAAAGCCTTTGGGAGCAAGAAAACGAAAGAATCTAAACAGGATAGGCAAAATCAATTGAGGTGACGTTTAGGGATCTGAGACAGAGCAAGCCTACTCAAATGATGGTCTAATTAGATATGTGTAGGCTTGTCCCTTTATGAACGTGGAACTGATGCTAATGTGTTGACGTTGAAAGCCAAACGTTTTAATGGATTTCGAGTAGATATTATTAACTAAATCTATGAATTTTAAATCTCGTCAGGTTGTTCGAACATGGAATTATGCTTCTATTGATTTAGATGGATGACCATGGAGACTGTAGCTAAACTTGGTCGAATTTTATTTCGAGTGACACACAGGACGATACATTTGTCTGGATGAAAAACAATTTCCATTTTTCTGTTCCATGTTTCCATATTGCAAGGTTTTGCTTGGATCTTGTTGTAAATTTTCTGGGTCGATATTGTATTTTACATCCATATATGCAACGGAGTTGTCTGCGAATAGTCGTATGATAGAGATTAGCCTATCTTAAGTATCGTTTATGTAAAGCAGAAATAGATAAGGACATCAGACTGACCGTGGCAACACTCCATAATCAAATGCTACTCTTCCTGTTCATCTGTCCCTTTATAGAAGGCAGACTTCATACAGGTGTTTCTCAAGAAAAGCGGAAAGAAGCTAGCCCGTTCCGTTTTCACATTCCGCTATATAGATAATGTCCTATCACTAAGTTTGGTGATATTGTTGATAGCGTCTATCCAATTGTGCGGAAAAAAAATACCACAAATAACACTAGGACTGCTTCATACCTTGACATATAACAAAACAATTGACAGTGAGGGACAGTCAAGAACGAACCTTTACAACAAAAACGACGGTTTTAATTGTCCTAATAGGGGTTGCTGCTAAGAAGGAAGCCACTGAAGCAGTGGATACCAGCGGTTAAGTTGAAGTCACTATTTCGAAACTTTTACCTGGTTAACCACTACGGAATATTTATGTCACAATAAACACGGATACGTTCCGTTTGTCGTAATTACAATCTTGACCTTTCCTCATTCATGACTTATCATGTTCATATTGCCAAACTACATGTCTTCACGTACTTGGTTCTGTGTTGTTATGTAAGCTACGATTTTCACATTTAAACGATGTTCGGTTCGTCTTTCCTTCCATTTGTTATGTCGTGAGTTCATGTTTTATTAATGTTATTTGTGTTTATAATTTACGTATACTTGTGTCCAACACGTTTTTCCTCCCATTTGTTTTGTCGGGAGTTCATGTTTTATTAATGTTATTTGTTTTTATAATTTAAGTATGCTTGCATCCAACACGTATTTCATGTCAGGTGATGTTCGTTTCTTTTAACTGTGACCCGACGGGTGTCACACGTGGAGCTGATCTGGTACTAAATTCAAGGAAAAATAAAAGTGTTTGGTTAACCTAAATAATGACTAATGTAAGTACAACACTGTATGTGACCACACCCACCGGACTTGACTAAATAAGTAACAGGGGAAATGTCCTCTTGGTAAAGTCCGTGTTTCTCATCTTTGTTAACTTTCTTTGTTGCGGTGTGATTTTTGTTCTCTCTCTCTGTTTTCTTCATCCGGTGTCTTGCATACCAGTGTCTGTTTGTCCATTATTGCTTGCCTTTTTCGATTGTCTCTTGCGTTTATATCCATTGGCATTTCATCCCCTTTCTTATCAAACTAATTTTCATGTTCCACAGACCTTGTAGTTTATAGAATAAATAAGAACGCATTGAAAGAAACGTAAATAGTACCGTATGGACTGTTTTTATCTTTAAAATTCGACCGAGTATCTGACTTAATAATTTAAATGTTATTTATTTAGCAACTATCTTGAACTACATTTGTATCTATATACCTATGTTGTTAAGATACTACGGTTAGGGTATTTAGAATAATGATCAGTACAAATTTTTAATTCGTGTGTCAGTAAATCACGTGACCATTTGACTTCCTCTTCTAGAAAATCCCTAATTTGGTGATATATCGTCTGAAGGCATTATTGTCGAGTATTTGCATGTAATTTATGTTGTTTTAGGTCATATTGATATTCTGATTGTCATATGTTCTCACTTAAGTAAGTACATTGTCTAGATATATCTATTTAAACGTGATTAGTTTTATATTTGCAAATATGACCCCGTCGGTTCAGTATACACTACTCACTACACAAACATTGGTATTTACTACACTGGAATTTTTCAAATTTCAATTAATATTGAAGAAATTTCTCTGTGTTGTTGCCTTTACACTCAAACCGACAGTGATAGGTAACTTAAAGTACCCCATTCCTCTCTTGGACACCTAGTATGAATGATTTTTTACTCTGATATGCAATAAAGCATGATATTTATACAGCCAAATGACAAACTGAGTGATCAAAACAAATGAAGAACTTTTGCCAGTAACTTTTAATATTTGTTAGATGTTGTCAATTTTAAATTATTGATGTTGATATAATAAGCATTAGTGTATTCCTTGTGTGATATTAACAGAGTTGGTTTTACTGACATAATGCTATAATGTCAGAAATTAGACAAGCTCATAGACACGTCCGATGTGAGGCCAATGTGGTGCTTGAAGTAGAAGACATAATGTATCTTAGACAAAAGACAATCTTTATTCTAAGAACATTTTTGAAGATATCAATTTAAGAACAACCAACACAACGGACAAAACAAACAAGAAAAAGGGACAAACAATGATCTATAAAACACTACAAAGAAAACTAAAGATCGAGCAACACGAACCCCACTGAGGGTTAAGGCAGGTACTCCAGAAGGGTATGCAGTTCCTTCTCCACTAGTGATACCCGTCGCATTACTAAATTTACAAAGCCAGATTTAGTATTAAATAAGTTATATGAGCATTGATTTAGCACTTGCAGAAATAAGTCACAGTGAGACCCGATATCACATTTTCAATGCCTTCAGGTTGATAACAACATCGGAACTAAAATATATCAATAGAAGACAGAGGGTTGCATATTTTACTGAGGAAATGACTTCATTATATATTTGGCACAGGCTACGAATACGACGGAAACGTATTCGCAGCCTGGGTTCTACAAGTACGACGGGCGGAAGTTGTCGTATTCGGAGCCTGTGCCTATATATACAGGTCGACAAAAGTTAAGCACCACCGGACTTGTTTCAATAATATCTTTTCTAAAAATGTACTTATTTCAAATCTGAAGACTCTGCATTTTAATGCAATGTTAAAAACATCAAAGACAAACTGGTTTTACGTGTTTCCAGTGCCTGTTTTCAACCCCATTTTTGCCACGTCATAGTAACGTCTTTCAGGATGATAAATACTTCGTAGATTGGTAATTTTAGAGCCCTTGGTGTAGTCTTTTAAGAAGTGTAAGAAAAATGGTGATATCTATTTTATTGTTTTAACAGTATTGATGTAAAAACATATATCGATAAAAATATAGGGTGGTGCTTAACTTTTGTCGGAGTGTATATAATTGTTCTATTGGATTTTGAACTATACCGAGAGGGGGTTATTTTTATCATTTTATCACATCAATTAATCATGTGCAACAAGCGTCTGTAGCTAATCATAGAAGCATGTAAAAAACATATTTAACTATGAATAACATAAAAATAAAGAGAGTTAAAATTATTTTTTATATAAATTTGAATATATCAAAGGAGTAATCAGACGCAGAAAATCGAAGAGGGACAGACAGCGCAATGACCAAAGGAAAACTAACAAAAGGTATCATCCCTGGGTGAATCATCCGCCAAGAGTAAGTGATTCTGTACTGACATGGTTTATTAGATATATTTTTTTATCGAAATTTACAGTACCTAAATCATCTAATTATCATTAAAACAAATGTTTTCCTCTCAGTGTTATAGGTTACCTTAGCCGATGTTGCCTAGCCTGTCTAGCCTGTGTAGACTCTTTGCTTTTTTGTTACTTCAAAGGACTTTCGGATTCCAAATGCGCGTCGTTCCAATTAAATGTGATAACTACGTTTTTATCATTTTCATACTTAATGATATAACCACATTCCTTTTCATATCAAACCAACCTAATGTTCAGAGATATGATAATGATTTAAACTTTAATCTTGAACTACATTTATATCTATATATCATAGAGTATTAAACTGCCACAGTTTGGTTATTCAGTATAATTATAACACTACCTAAATCACGTGACCATGTAACTTCCTCTTTCGCAGTTTTCCTGATTTGGCGATATTTCGTCACAAGACAGTATTATCAGGTAATTTATATTGTTATTATATCAAAACATAATTGTCATATTTTTAACATTTAAATAAATTAGTTGTTCAAAGATGTATTTAGACTGCAGAAATTATATCTGTATGACCTTGTAGCTTAGTTCATAACACTCTCAACACAAACATAGTTATTTAACGAGCTGGGATAGTACAATTAATATCTAAGTAGTTCCTCTGTGTTGTTGTATTTACAACCGAACGTACATATAATTGGGTCAAATTTCTCTCCACCATTCTTGTAGATAAGCATGTGTGAACCCCCACCCCCAATATACATTAGCAAGCACACAAAAAGGTGTCTTGGTTGCTTCTACATTTATGTTTTTCTCATTTTCTGAACTGAGAAATCAAAGCAAATGAAGAACTATGTATAGTATATTTTAGTATTTACTCAGATTTTATTATAAATTACAATTATATTCATTTTATGATAATAAAAGAGTAATTTATTCTTAACCAATATGGTAATATCACAAAGTAGAAAAGGCAGTAATAATTCTGTGTGAGGTCAGTGTGGTGCTCGAGAAAGAAAACATATTGTCTATATCATGCTGATTTTATCTAGGGAAAACACAAAAAATATTCAAAGAAGAGTCTGAAAATACCAAATCCGTAAATCGAAGTAGGATGGACAAAGCAATGACCAAAAGTTGAAGGAAAAGGAACAAATAATGATATACAAAACACTACCCCAAAAAAAAAGATCGAGCAACACGAACACCACTAACAACTGGGGATGAACTCGGATGCTCCGGAAGGGTAATCAGTTCCTGTTCTAGTAGTGTTACCCGTCGTGTTACTCTAGTTACTAAGCCGGATATAGGTTAAATAAGTTAGTTATATAGTATACAGTGTGACAATACACATACCATATCTGTCATTAGCATTGAGCACATGGAGGTCAATGGTGGCAATATGTGTTATCCTTTGTGTCGATGGCAAGATTACATAATACTATTTTTGTTAGCTGCATAACCACCACATAACCCTCCAAATATAATTATCTAAAATTCAAATTGGAATATAGAACTGTTCGGTCGGTGTGGTATTTTTTCATTTCCTAATGTATCTTCGGTGTAAATTAAGACAGCACCAGACAATGAAGTGTAAATTGGAAAGTCAATTTGATCAATTAAGTTCAATGGTTTACAGAAATGAAGAAATTTATAAATGTTGATTTCTATTTTAATACCAGTAATATATTACAGGATATCAGCAACATCATGTCATGTTCTCCATCTCTCTGTGGAATGTGTGATATCCGAAATATTTCTAAGTCATCAGAAGTTTGGTGTCCACAATGCGAAGAAGGTCTTTGTACAGAATGCATAGAATATCATAGTCTAGTGAAACTTTCCAGAAATCATACCACGATACCCATAGAGGAATATCAGAAATTGCCGTCGTATGTGCTGGACATTAAAGAACATTGTGACGAACACCACGAAAAATTCAATTTATACTGTAAAGAACATGAGCGTCCGTGTTGCAGAATCTGCAATCTGGAAAATCATAAAGACTGTAAGAATGTAGCTATCATGGAAGAAATAATAAAGAACGTGAAGACATCAACTATGTTCACAGTCATTGAGCATTTGATTAAAGAAATGATTGAAATTATTAGTGAAATTAGACAAAATAGAGAAGCAAACTCAAGTTCTGTAAAAGAACAGAAACGTATAATTGAGAATGACATACAGGAATTGAGGACAAAAATCAACACTCATCTTGACAAGTTACAAGAAGATCTGTTGGGGGAATTGACTGAAGCAGAAAAACATGTAACTGACGAAACACGTAAACTACTGGTATCTTTAGACGAGAAACAGAAAGAACTGACCGAATATCAGACAAATATAGTCAACATAAAAAAGTATGCATCAGAGCTACAAACATTTTTAGCCCTGAAGCAAATAGAGAAAGACGTAGAAACACAGGACACGTGTCTACAGTCACTAATCAACAGCGAAAATCTAAATCAAACCAAACTATCATACAAGATAGACATCGGTCTGAGGACTATAGCCACCAGCATTAAAAAGCTTGGCGAAGTAGTTGTTGAATCGAAGCCTTGTGAGATGAACTTTGTCAAAGAAAAAACTAAACAAGCCGAGATGATGGTAGCTGACCTATCACAGCCTATTTCAGTTCAAAATATACAGCTCAATCTGAAACAGAAGATAAACACCAAGGGAAGAAGTATCACAGGAAGTTATTTACTTCCTGATGGTAGGATGGTATTGTCCTGTTACAGTACTAACACTGTCAGTTTTATCAAGAAGGAGTAGAATTATTCCGAATCAGTGAAGATAAAACGGGATTACGTACATACAGTTTATATGAAAGATAACAAGACCGTTGCTGTGTCATCGGGATGTGGAGATAATGGATGTATAGCTATAATAGACATAGAAAGTAACGAAGTCATGACAACTATCTCCATGGATACGGACATTTATGGCACAGCGATAAAAGGTAGACCAATATATTGCTGTACAAGGAATAAAGGACTACAAATGTTAAATCTTAATGATCAACAGTGAGATGTCAGGATTTAATTACGTAGCTACATTTGGAGACAAACTCTACTGCACAAATTATGAAACACATTCCGTGACATGTTGCGATTTACATGGTACAATACAATGGGTATTTAATGAACGTGTTTTAAGGGGTTCAGTTGGTATCACTGTAGACAATAATGGGAACGTATATGTCGTCGGTTATTTTTCTGACAACGTCGTGGTTATCTCCCCTGATGGACAACGTCATAGACAACTATTGTCATCAAACGATGGTCTGAAAAAACCGCGTGTGCTTGATTATGACAAATACACTAATAGATTATTAGTTGTAAATGACAGCAGTACTGCTTTTCTGTTTGATGTTACAAAGGGACAATAGTAGAATAGCAGAACATTAGACACCAATTTATAGAATGATTTTTATTTTAGAGAAATACATGTGTCTTATTGATATTATCTATCTACTTTGTATCGATTTCATGCCATTAATTATAATATGGGTTATGGCTTATGGTGTTTACGCCACTTCAACAATATTTCAGTTATATAGTGGCTGTCAATTTTATTGGTGGAAGGAATACATTTTATACTTTCAGAATAAAAGTTATTTTACCAAAACGCCCCCATTTTTATATTGCCAAAACGGCACATTTAATAATTTGTTTCTACTCTAGCGAAGATACATGTATCATGTGTGATGTCTTGTAATTCAAGATTTGTCCAGTAAATTTATATATTGTATATGTATACATGCTTATCTTACATCGGACGACAACGAACTTGTATATACATGCATGCGCTCCGGTAATAGTGTTTATAAGTATATAAAACTGACTTATATTCAAGGCAAAGCTTAGGAGTATATAATGTAAAGTGGGACTAAAAGAAAAAAATAAGCCATGGTTTGATTTAAAATGTAGAAATGCACGTCAGAAGAGAAAGAGTCAACCTCAGCCCTCAGGTCAATACGTCAAAATTATTTGAAGTTTTTAAACATTTACATGCCGCTCAGGATACAGAAGAAGTTGATCTAGATTTTAATATTTACTCAAATTTTATGGATAATCTCATTGAGAATATCATTCTCTATATATCCAGAGAATTTTTTTTAAATGTATCAAAAAGCTGAAAAACGATAAAGCATCTGGAGAAGATGGTATAATCAATGAGTACATTAAATCCACTGCTCATCCTTACCTTACCTCTGGATCTTTAACCCTCTATTGAAGAGGAACCATACTTCTGTATGTAGAACTGTGCTCCTATGTACAGTGATGAAATTCCTCCACCATATGAATATCCCGTATCCAGAGTCAACATTATATACATATTTCGTTTCCCACACACACATACACACACACAATTTTTGATAAAATCCATAAACGATATCTTCCATAAAAGTTACACATATATGGTAAAGGGTAAAAAATGTATGCTTCGACACGATGTACCCCAACTAAAAGGCGGTAAACATTATAAGATGTAAAATTTAATTCGCACCTTATATAAGAAACAGCACATCTTTAAAAGTTAAAAGGAACAATATTTATCACAGCACTGTCACCTTTCTCTCTTACTAATTAAAACGTTTCGATTTCTGCCTCATTAAAAGGTAAATGCAGATGTCATATAACGGTATTTAATTAAACCATAAAAAACGACCACTCCGCGTTTCTTTACGCAATAAACATTCATTTCTCTAGCTTTAAAATGTAAGGATCGTTAAAATCTAAAATGCACTACTGACTAAATGTTTATCACACGTTATTGATTGTACACATAGTTACTCTACTTAATGCACACTATTCTGTAAGAGCTAAATGTATTTGATTTAACAGGCGTCGAGTAAGGCGTTCAGCGTCGAGTAAGGCGTTCAGCGTCGAGTAAGGCGCTAATCAATTCATAAATATATATGAAAAGATATTTAGCATGATATTTGATTGTGGAATTATCCCTGAGAGTTTGGTGATTGGCAAAATTAAACCTATTTATAAGAACAAGGGTGACTCAAGCGAATCTAAACATTATAGACTCATTACGATATTAAGTTGCTTGGGGAAACTGTTTACATCTGTTCTGTGTAATAGAATTTGTACCTATTCGGAATACTTTGCTGTAATTAAAGAAAATCAGTGTGGATTCAGACCCAAATACTCCACTACCGATAATATATTTACTCCGTATTGCTTTGTTGAAATTCTTAAATCTGAAAAAAAAGAAACTTTAAAATTAAAATTATAACTTTAATGAATATATCAATAAAAATATTATAAAACAAAAACAAAATATTCGAACAAAGACGAATCGGGGGAAGACATTTATAAACATTTGAAACACATGAAATATTTTGTTTAAATTATTTTATTTTAGAAAAAAAGTGGGGCGTTTTGGTAAAAAGTGGGGACGTTTTGGTAGGGGGCGTTTTGGTAGTGGGGGCGTTTTGACCTGTTACCGGTGGAGGAAATCGGTGTTCCCAGAGAAAACCACTGACATGCCTCAAACCATTTACAAACTTTATCACATAATATTGGATCGAACTAACGTCTTTAGTGTTGATGTGTGTTGATTGCCCAAGTAGTTGTAAATCTAACTACCATGCGATCACGACTGTCCTTCCTTAATTATAATAGTCATCAACTATTTCAATATAAATTTAATACATCAGCATTTTTGTTTTAATTGGTTCATGGGTTCTACACACTAGAGGTACATTTCTGTATTAGCCTTGTTCAGGGGTTCTGGACGCCAGATGTACATTAATTTGTTCAATGTACCCGGAGAGAACCACCGACCATGGGCTAGCAACTTGTAAGCTTTATCACTTGCGGCTGCGAGTCGAGTGCACTTTTGTGTAATTTACAAAGCCGGGCGTGAACTCACACCGTATTGGTGATAGGCTTGTATGGGGTGTTAGGTAATTCAACTACCTAACTCATTGAGCCACCCATGCCTTCCCGATGCTTTCCGTCACTTCCAACAATTGTTCAGTTAGTTTGAGTAAAGGCCGTTATTCTCAAAAATATAGCTCACATTACCTTTCGGTTTCGTTAATTGATGTTTACTGTCACTTACATCAAGCTTTTCAGCTAGTTTGTAGAGACGACCTTCGTCTTCAATACTACACCTTACCTTTCTGTTTGGTTAATTGATTTATACCATCACTTTCAGAAATTGCTCATCTATTATTAGTAACGGATGCCTTCTTCAATAATTCATTTGACCTTTCGGTTTGGGTTATGAATGTTTACCATAATTTCCAACAATTGTTCAGCTATTCTTAGTAAATGTCATCATCTTCAATACTACACCTTACCTTTCTGTTTGGTTTATTGATGGATATCAGTACTCCCAACAATTGTTCAGCTATTCTTAGTAATAGCCGCCATCTTCAACAGCACATACTATATTTCGGTTTGGTCTATGAATCTTTCTCGTCAAGCTTATTGAGATGGAAAGGACGAAGAGCTAAAACATAAATAAAAGAAATATCGAATTTGGGTAGGTGTGTGAAATTCTTAACATTTCTGGTAGACATCGGACCAAAAATTGTCATTTTTGGCGGCCGGGTTCAGAAGTCATCGACCTTATTCTCTCGGCCATCAAGTCGGCTTTGCTTAAAGGAGGTACTGCCTAAGTAGTAATATTAATGTAAAAAAAACATAGTGACGAAAACCTGCTTATGTCCTCCTCTTGCCCCCTTCACTAGGCATCATGCATTCAGATTATGCCAGGAATCATAAAAGAATGGTCAAGTTCTACGTTGATACTCTTCTTGTGTTCGAATTGTTGGTATGGTCCAAGTGTCATCCCCTGATTTATTTGAATTAAGGAAAGTTTTGGCTTTAATGCTGAACTGCAGTTTCTTCTTGCAAAATATGTTTAGAATTTCGCCGAATATTTTTGAAGCCACAATTTCACATATCATGCCTCTCATAGTCAACAAATATAATTTAGCCCCCGTTTACTGTAGTTGGAAGCGAGGGCCCCTTGACCTAGAAAGACATTGCTACATATATTTTACACTATCATTGTTCATTAAATTCCTGTTACAGTCGAGGAGTTTGTCCCGTCAACGAATTGAGTTTTGTCTCAGGTTACTTCAGGGGGTTCCGTGACCTGTGCACACATTCTGACATATTCATGATCCCATAATTGTTCTTTCTATTCCTTTCACCGTCAACGAGTTATGTCCGCTGCTTTCTTTCAGAATCACCATGACAGCATTTTTAGCTTCCTGTTTACTACGTTAGATTATTTTGCTTACAAAGATTCTCTGTGGTGACATATGCATTATGCACAATTGTGCCTTATGGCCTCACCGCCCGTCTCTTCGTAGTATAATTTTATTTTAGATATTATCTATTGTTAACCTTTCATTCTAGACTTTAACACGATAGAGAATGTTTATTAACATTACCAATCACCGAAATCTACAACCAAACTAAAAAAGTATGTATATTGAGGAGAAGTGTGAGGGAGAGTCAATGGCCTTAACCTTTCACTCATCTACTTGCTTTTTGTCGAGGTGTGTTAAGCTAAAGAGGTAATATCAATGTAAGCAAACATGAAGGCGACAACCTTTTCAAAAAGACAGGCGTACAAATAATAAAAGCAACAAGAACATAAATTATCACACAGTTGTAATATTTTCAAGATCTCGTCAACAAGTCATGGAAACATACAACATCGATACTTCTAACACGGATATGCATGACAGATTACTTTCCAGTTCTTGATTACAGACGTTTCAGTAAAACATTGCCAGGTTAATTTAATTTCATGGGCCCAAGCCTCTCTCTCTCTCTCTCTCTCTCTCTCTCTCTTAGAAAGATTTAACATAACTTAAAATAGCAGGTTTAGCAGTCAGGATACATATGATGGACTCAGATCGACGTCCGGACCCAAATCGACGTCCACTCCTCAAATCTACGTCCACTGACGTCATTATCTCAAATCACGGTCCAATTTTAGAATATTTTCAAATCGGCGTCCTTTCCAAACTCGCATATTTACAATAGGTCCGTTTGTACGATCAAAGTCTGCCGTTAAAAATAATTTTAATGACAGTTTTGTCATGCGTGTTTCTTTTTATCTGTTTCTTAAAGTTGTTATTTTGTTTTGTGTTTTTAAAGCATTTTCCCATTCATTAATATTATTTAGGGTTAAGGTTAGATTTAGGGTGATGGTTAGAGTTAGGTTTAGGGTTAGAGTTAGAGTTAGGGTTAAGGTTATGGTTAGGTTTAGTGTTAGGGTTAGGAATATGGTTAGGGTTAGGCTTAGGGTTAGGGTTAGGGTTAAGGTTTGGGTTAAGTTTAAAGTTAAGTTTAGGATTAGGGTTAGGGTTAAGGTTAGAGGGTTAGGGCTAAGGTTAGGGTTAAGTTAGGATTAGGGTTAGGGTTCGCTAATGTAGAATATACAATGTACACTGAATCTGGTCTTGTCCCTTCTTCATCATTGTTTCAAAATCAAGTCATAACGGGTGTGACGTATTTTGGAGTATACATCAGTGACGTCATATTGAACGTCGATTTGAGAATTGGACGCCGATTTGAGGATTGGAAGTCGATTTGATTCCGGACGTCAATCTGAGTCTTACATATATAGATAATATATTGCAAGGGGATACTATTTGAACTTTTGACCATGTTGAAATCATTAAGATACGTTTCTTGTTGGATAGTAATTAAATATCACCAACCCAGACCCACAGTTTGGTTTGATTTACAGGTGTTGATTATCATTTTCAGACCGTTTTCAGCTATATCATGATTGTCCACCTTACTGGAAGGACAAAACCCCCACCATCTCCATAAGTTGTATGCCAAGGATAGACAGCAGATACAAAGGCGCGATAACACAAATCTTTATTTAAAACAGGGCACATTTAAATGACAAATTTAATATTTATATCTAGTAAATAAACAGATATGAGAGATAGTATTGTTTTAACAACACAAGATACTCTACTTTTTATATGGGGTACATGTGAACTAAATCATGAAGTGACGTGTAAATCAAAGTACCAATAAACGTAAACAGTATGCGCTGACGGTCGGTACACATAAACTGCAGTCACCAAAAAAAATATAACGTGGAGAAGCACATATTAAGATGAAACAATAAAGCACATGTTGGCTATCCAGGTAAAACGGCGTTTTATACAAAGAGAAACATGAAATAACAGCTATCTCTTCCAGAGACCTAATTTAACATGTATTGAGTGTGCCTCTTTCTATAGTTTTTCTATTGGATTTAAAGGACAAACAATGATCTATATAAAACACTTCAAACTAAAGATTGGGCATAAGAAACGTAAAGCGGCGCGGGTGAACCCGGGTGCCTGGGGAACGTAATAATTTCCTGCTCCACTGAGGCATCCGTCGTGCTTCAGTCGTTCTTCCTCTTTCTATAATTTTTCTATTAGATTTTGAGATAGCCACATTCTAACAGCTTACCTGGACTGAGTTGCACAAACAATGTCAATTAAGTGTAAATTAATTATATGTACATTTCAAGTAAATTTAAGTCTCAATGAAGTTTTAATTGACACTTAAATTTAAGTAAGGTTTCTGCAAATCTGTCCTGGTTTTTAGACTTAATTATAATTTAAATGTTAATCTTGAATTACATTTTATCTATATATTATACAGTATTTGATTATTCAGTATAATGATAACACTACATAACATTTTGTGACCATTTAACTTACTCAGCTACAGTTTTCCTGATTTGGTGATATTTCATCAGAAGGCGTTATTCTCAGGTATTTCATGTTATTGATATGTTAAACATATATTATAATTGTCATATTTTCTCATTTAAATAAGTCACAGTTGTTTAGAAATCTTTTAAAATTAGTTTTATTAATATGACCCCGTAGCTTCAGTACACAACACACACTTCACAAACATTGGAAATTACAAAATCAGATATAGAGCAAGAAAAATAATATATTTAATCGGTTCCTCTATGTTGTTGTATTTACACCTGAACATAGATAGAAAGGGGTCGATTATCTTTAGTAAATAAGTATGTGATTAACCCACCCCATTCCCCCCCAAAAAAAGAAAATAAACAAAAAACAAAAACAAAAACAAAAACAAAACCAAAAACAAAATTATATATTAGCAAGCATAAAAAGGGATGACAAAAGATAATTATTGTTAATGTTTGCATTTAATATGTATAAGGCCATGACACAATCTTCTTGGTGCTTGATTATCTCACTCACTAACGTCTGTGTGGAGTGGACTAATGCATGGATCATTAATTATGAATGTGTATATTTTCCTTTGTCCTGCCATATATAACAAAGGGTGTCTCGCTTGGTTTTATATTTGTGTTTTCCTCATTTTCTGAACTTAGAATTTAAAACAAACATAGTGAGCGGTCTCATCATGTATATGTGAGAAAGGTGTATCGGGTGTGCCTCCTACTTACTATATGTTTTATATTGGATTTTGAACTGTACCTTGTGCTAATCTACAATCATCACTACCATAGAACTAGCTTAACCTCGGCACTTTTCATTGAAGTGATTGTACCATGCCAGGAAAGTGAGCGTTCTGGTCATGTATATGTGATTGGTGTATTGAGTCTGCCTTTTACTTACTATAATTGTTATTGGATTTTGAACTGTAGCTTGTGCTCGCTACAATCATTCACTACCATAGAACTAGCTTATTCCCGGCAATTTCCATTGAAGTGTCTGTATGATGCCTGGAAAGTGAGTGGCCTGGTCATGTATATGTGATAGGTTTATCTAGTCTGCCTCTTACTATATATTT
The DNA here is from genome assembly GCA_002080005.1 of Gigantidas platifrons. NCBI lineage: Eukaryota > Metazoa > Mollusca > Bivalvia > Mytilida > Modiolidae > Gigantidas > Gigantidas platifrons. The sequence continues at coordinate 62,346 of MJUT01053417.1, forward strand.
TTTTTATTGGATTTAAAGGACAAACAATAATCTATGCAAAATACTTCAAACTAAAGATTGAGCACCACGAACCCAAAATCCCGTGGGTGAACCCGGGTGCTCATGGAAGGTAATCATTTCCTGCTCCACTGAGGCATCCATCGTGTTACACCCGTTCTTCCTATAAATGAGAGGCTCTTACTATGATTTTTTTAAAAAGATTTTGGACTGTACCGACTGTGAGGTATTTTTATCGTTTTATCACACCAATTAATCATGTGTAACAAACGTCTGTAGCTAATCATAGAAACATGTAAACAAAATACTTTACTACGAATAAATAATAATAAAGAGAGTTAAAATAATTTAAGAAAGGTTTTAAGATACCAAATAAGTAATCAGATGCAGTGAATTGAAGAAGGACAGACAACACAATGACCAGAAAAAATCGCACAAAAATTCCCGTCCCTCGGGGAATCATCCGCCCAATATTAAGTGTTTCGGCATTCCTAAATATGTAATTATTGCTAAAGATAAGGCCTTCTTCTCTTAAGCATTGATCACCTTAGCAGCCATTTGCTAGCCTTTTGGTTTTCTTGCTTTAAAAATACTTTTATTCTATTTGGCTTCGAGCGTACCTGATGAAGGTTATTAAAAACAAAAAACTCGTCGTGCGCACTAAATGTGATATCTGCGCATTTATTCCTTGTCATAGTATTTAATGGGTAAACTACATTATTTTCGTATCTAGCATACCCCAATTTTCAGACTTAATAATTTAAATGTTAATCCTGAACTGAATTTTTATCTATATATAGGATTTGATTAGTCAGTATAATGATAACACGACATAGAATCTCGTGACCATCTAACTTCATCTGCTACAGTTTTACTGATTCGGTGATATTTCGTCAGAAGACATTATTGTCAGGTATTTTATGTTGTATTATGTCAAACATATATTATAATTGTCATATTTTCTCATTTAAAGAAGTAAGTTGTGAAAAAATCTATTTAATCTGCAGTAATTATATCTTTATCAACATGATCCTATAGTTTCAGTACATAGTACTCTCTACACAAACACTGGTAATTATAAAATGGACATTCAACCGTACAATTAACATTCAACCAGTTTCTTTGTATTGTTATATTTACACCCGAAAACATATATAGAAATGAGTCAATTATCTCTACCCCTCTCTCGTAGATAAATATGTGTGTACCCCCCCTCCCTTTTTCCCCCAAATACATTTTTCATATATATCAGCAAGCACAAAAAAGGCTGACGAAATATAAATATTGATTGTATCTAATATGCATAAGGCCATCTTCTTGATGCTTGATTATCTCACATAATAGAATCTGGAGAGGACTAGGGTGTGGATCAGGAATTATGAATGTGTATATTTTCCTCTATTCTTACATATTCAAATGCTTAATATATATATATAGCTAGCTTGCTTTTACATTTATATCAAGGAGGCAGGATATTTATACAATTAAATGACAAATTATGCTTCATCTTATGAATTGAGATGTTATCGCAAATGAAGAATTAAGAACGATATATTTTAGTGTTTTAAGATGCTAACAATGTTTAAATGATTTATATTGATTCAAATTCTGTTTCTTCTATGGTAATAATAGAGTTGTTTTGTCTGAATGAATGCTATAATTTCAAACACTAGAGAAAGGCATAGACAGATTAATGCTTGAAATGTAAAGCATAATGGTTATGCCCTGCCTAAGTTGTCTATGGAATACACAAAATTAATTCTAATAAGAGTTTGAAGATAACAGAGGGGTAATCAGAATCCGTAAATCGCAAGGACAGACAAAACAATGGCCAAAAGAAAAGGAACAAAGGGACAAACAACGATCTACAAACCGCTACACAGACAGCCAAAGATCGAGTAACACGAATCCCACTAAATATTGTGGGTGAACTCGGGTGCTCCGGAAGAGTAAGTAATTCGTGTTCCACTATTGACACCGGTCGTGTCAATGTAGTTACAAGACCGGCGATAGGATTAAGCTAGTTATCTTATATGCAGCGTGGCAATACACATGAAATTTGTCGCGAAATTTGGTGAATGGTGACGACATAGTGAGGGAGTGATTGTTGCTTAACGGCAAGGCAGCATTTTGTTCAGCTATATCATGGTAAGAACAAGTTAATTTTCAATGAGATGACGACGTGGTGACAATAGAGGTTGTCTCCCTTTGTCTCATAATTATCTGCACTAGTGCCAGTATAACCCTCCAAACAGAATCCATAACATTTCTAGTTAGAATATTAAGCTGTTTTGTCGGATTCGTACTTAAAAATATCATTTTGGATTTGATCTTCGGTGGGACAAAAAGACACCATCAGAAAAGAAATTGTTTATTGGAAAGTCAATCTGATTTTAATTAATTAAATTGAGTGGTATAGAAATGAAAAGGACTAAAAACTATTTTTAAATGTTAATTTCCATTTTAATTCCAGTAATATATTACAGAATATCACCAATATGTCAAGTTCTCCATCTTTCTGTGGAATCTGTGATATCCGCCATATTTCTAAATCATCAACAGTTTGGTGTCCGCAATGCGAAGAAGGTCTTTGCAAAGAATGCATAGAACATCACAGTTTAGCGAAACCTTCCCGAACTCATATCACGATACCAATAGAGGAGTATAAGAAATTGCCATCTTATGTGCTGGAAATTAAGGAACATTGCAACGAACATGACGAACTTTTCACTTTATACTGTAGAGAACATGAGTGTCCGTGTTGCAGAATTTGTAACCTGGAAAATCATAGTGACTGTAAGAATGTAACTATCCTTGAAAACATAATAAACAACGTGAAGACATCAACTATGTTCACTGAGATCGAGCATTTGATAAAAAACATGATTGAAACTATTGGTAAAATTAGACAAAATAAAGAAACCAACTCCAGCTTTGTTAAAGAGCAGAAAAAATTAATTGAGATTGAAATACAGAAACTGAGGACAGAAATCAGCAATCATCTTGACAAGTTGCAAGATGATCTGATGAAGGAAGTGACTGAAGCAGTAAAACAAGCAACCGAAGAAACACGCGAACTACTGGTATCTTTAGACGGGAAACAGAAAGAACTGACCGAATACCAAACTAATGTAGACAACATAAAAAAGTATGCATCAAATCTGCAAACATTTTTCGCCTTGAAGCAAATGGAGAAAGATGTACAAACACAAGACACGTGCTTACAGTCACTAGTCAATACCGGAGGTCGAAATCAAACAAAACTATCATACAAGATAAACATCGGTCTGAAGAGCATACCCACCAGCATTCTAAAGTTTGGCGTAGTAGTTGTTGAATCAAAGCCTTGTGAGATGAACTTGATTAGAAAACAAGATAAACAAGCCCAGATGATGGTAGCTGACATATCACCACCTACGTCAATTGAAAATATCCAGTTGAAACTGAAACAAAAGATCAACATCAAGGGGACAAATATTAAAGGGTGTTCTTTTCTTCCAGATGGGAGAATGGTATTGTCCTCTTATGGTAATGATACTCTAAGTTTTATCAACCAAGAAGGAGTAGAATTATTCCAGATAGGTAAAAATATAACAGGATCCTATGCTTGTGATACAGTTTATATTAAAGAAGACAATAATGTTGCTGTATCATCTGGACGAGGAGATAATATATGTATAACTATAATAGACATAGAACGTCAGGAAGTCTTGACAACTATCTCCATGGATACGCACATCTTTGGCATGGCGATTAGAGGTCGAACAATATATTACTGTACAGGGAATAAAGTACTAAAAATGTTAGACCTTAGTGATAGATCTGTAAGTGATGTCATCACGAGTAATATGTCTCGCGTTCAATACGTAGCTACATCTGGAGACAATCTTTACTACACAAACTGGATCAACAATACCGTGACACGTTGTGATTGATATGGTACCACGCAATGGGAATTCAAAGATAAAGGTGTCTTAAAGGATCCATTTGGTGTCTCTGTAGACAATGATGGGAACGTGTACGTAGTCGGTCGTAGTTCTAACAATGTTGTGGTTATCTCCCCTGATGGACAACGTCATTGACAACTCTTGTCTTCCAAAGATGGTCTGGAAGAACCACGTGTACTTGACTATGACAAATCTACCAATAAATTATTAGTTGTAAATGAAAGTAAATCTGCTTTTCTGTTTGATGTTACACATGGACAGTTGTATAATACCATAACAATAGACACCAATTTATAGAATGATGTTTGTTTGATAGAAATAAATGTGTCTTATTAATATTATCTCTCCAGCTTGATATCGATTTCATGCCATTAATTATAATATGGGTTGTGGCTTATGGTGTTTACATCACTTCAACAATATTTCAGTTATATAGTTTTATTGGTGGATGAAACCGGAGTACCCGAGAAAAACTTTATATCGATTTCATGTTATTAATTATAACAATGGTTATAGATACTTCTGATATATAGCGCCACATTCAGCTATATTTCAGCTATGTCGTGGCTGTCAGTTTTATTAGTGGTGGAAACGTTGTTCCCGTAGAAAACCACTGACATGCCTCAGGTCACTTACAAACTTTACCACATATTATTGTATCGAACTAAGAACTTGTAGTGATCGTTGCTGATTGCAAAAGTAATTGTAAATCTAGGTAATATACGATCAAGCACGATCACGACGTCCCCCATTAATTATAATAAACAGCAAATATTTAAATATAGATTACCAAAGTCTACAACCAAACCGAAAAAAGTCCTCATATTGAGGAGGACAGTCTTACCTTAACCTCTCACGTCAGGCATGCGTCTTTGCTCGAGATGTGTTAACCTGAAGAGGGAATATGAAAGCAAGCAAACATGAATACGACAACCTTTTTGAAGATTCAGGGGTACAATATAAGAAAAGTAACAATAACCGAAAATATCACACTGTTGTACCATTTTCTAGATTTCATCGACAAATCATGGAAACATACAAAATCGATAATTCTAACATGCATAATTATACATGACAGCTTCTGTCCTGTTCTTGATTACAGGCGTTTCAATAAAATGTTGATAGGTTAAATTAATTTCATGGACCCAAGCCTCCGCTTTTCGTGAAATGTTAATTTTAAAAAGGATTACCCTTGTTGAAATAATTATTAAACGCTTGAGAATCCGACGCGGATGTCAATAATGGAACATCGAGAAAAACAATCAACACAGGAGTACACAAGACACAGGACGAAGACAAACAAAACAAACAAAAAAACCACCGAAAAAAATGAATTTCTACTTGGCATACAAAGAGTTTGAAGATACCAAAGAGGCAATCATAATCCGTATATCGACGAAGAACAGACGACACAATGGCCAAAAAAGTACAAAAGTACAAACAAAAGACACCCGCCATTTTACTCATATATTCAGTCAAATTCGGTAGGAGTCTTGGCAGTGATAGAGGGGAAAACATACGTAGAAAATAACAACCCCATGGTAATTTGAGATATAGATATTTCATAGCGGTCAACCAGTTTGTAATGACGACCATATAATTTTGTAGGAACGATTTTAACCTATGAACATCTAGAAAGGTTTATTGTTGCTGGAGTAATTAAATATCATCAACCTAGGGCTCTAGACCAACAAGTTGGCGTGCTTTGCGGGATTATTTGTAATTTTCAGATCGTTTTCAGCTTTATCATGCCTACTCATCTTACAGGAAAAACAAAATCCTCCACCTCTTCATAAATTTGAAGCGAAAATCTTTAGAATTAAATGAAATCTGACGAATAACATTCTAGATAAAAGGCCGTTGGCCACTGGTTCCCCGACGCCAAGGTTATATAGTAAGATTAAATTTTGAAACTACTGTAAACTAGAGGTTCAGGTGAGCCTGTATCACTCACCTGATTTAAATAATTCTGAAAGGGGACCACCAAAGGACCATTTTGATGTAAAAAAGGGAAGTAGAAGTAACTCTGGTTAAATTTGTTGAAAAATCATCATTATCGAACTTGACCTAGATATTCATGAGATACACTTACATACCAAACCTAGTTTCAATCTGACTTTTTGTTCACAAGTTATAATGTAGAAAAAAAAATAGCAATTTTAAAGTATAAAAAGGGATGTAACTCTGGTTAGATTTGTTGAAAAATTATCATTATCGAACTTGACCTAGATATTCATGAGATACACTTACATACCAAACCTAGTTTCAATCTGACTTTTTGTTCACAAGTTATAATTTAGAAAAAAAAATAGCAATTTTAAAGTATAAAAAGGGATGTAACTCTGGTAAGATTTGTCGAACACTGATCGCTATCAAACTTGACCTAGATATTCATGAGATACACTTACATACCAAACCTAGTTTCACTCTGACTATTTGTTCCCAAGTTATCATCTGGAAACCAGAAACTCGGGCGGACGGACGACACCCATTTCCATAGTCCCCTTCGACGAAGCGTCGGGGGACAAAAATGGAAAAATAGACGATATCGAAGTTTATATTCTCACAGATTGGGTAGAAAAAAATACTTACCATTCATTAGAAGAGTTTCAAGATACCAAAGGGGCAATCCGCATCCGTATATTGAAGAACAGACAACACAATGGCCACAAGAAAATGTACAAAAGGACAAACAACGATCTGCAAAACATACACATAAAAGTAACGATCGAGTAGCACGAACACCACTAAAAATCGGGGGTGAATTCAGGTGCTCAGAAAGGTAAGCAGTTCCTGCTCCACTAGTGTCACCCGTCGTGTTAATCTAGTTACAAACCCGGTGATAAGATATGAATGAGGAAAAGATTGGGAAGTATTTACGACGAGTGGTCATTTGTGACACAGACATTCCATAGCGGACAACCAAATCATGGTAGCGATCGTAAAGCTTTCGAAGAGATGATCTCAACTTAACCAAGAGGAACCCTTGGTTCAGTAGCTTCCGTGTTGACAGCAACCCTTTATCACTGAAATCAAGATAGGAATCACAAACTCTGGAATATCGTATCAACTGAGAGGCATATACTCCATATACAGGTGCTGCTAGAATATTTCTACATAAAAAAATCGTTTTGGAGATTTCTATTTTTTGTTTATAAAGATTTTTAGTTTTGTGTGGATTTCCAATCTTTTGGGTATGAACGTTCCAGATGAAGGTTATTCGAGAAACACAAAAGTGCGCCGTGCGAACGAGATATACAGAGATCCACGAGTAATAACGTAACTTGTCAAAAACCCTGTTCACTACCTGAGAGGCTATCTTGCTAGCAAATTTAACGAATGTCAGTACCTGTTCCACGTACCAATTATGTTTTGATAGCAGTTGTTCAATTCATCGTAGGTACAAATAAAGAGCGGAGTTGATCTACAGATAACCCCTCATACAATGTGTTCTCTTGAGCTTTGCATTTTGTTGTATGGTTGTACACATAATGAGCTGAAATCCACTTAATCGTAATAGCCTAGTACTAGATTTGTAAAGTTTTATTTGAGAAATTATTCACTTGGCGCTAATCAATCAATCACTAATCTGCCACTCGACATTCGACTCAAATACAACATACCATACAGTACTGATCAACACAATTAGGTGTACTTGTTATTCATAAGAGATGCTTAGACAGAAGTATAGCCCTTTGTGAATAAATGTACTTCCGTTTTATGGATATATATACTTTCTTTTGTTTACAAAATAGCTTCATGTGTTTCCTTTTTTTTGTACTTCTTAATGTTTTATTAAAATTTTTTAACGTGACATCATCAGAAGCAACATTGCTGACTTCGAAAAATTTGAAGATAAAAAAAAGATAACCAGAAGCCGTAAATAGAAGAATTAGACAATACAATGGCAAAAACACAATGAACAAAAGGACAAATAATGATCTACAAAACATTCCAAATTAAAGATTGAGCAACACTATCTAATTCATGCTCCACTGATGCATTCGTTGTGCTGCATTCGTTCTTCCTCTATATGAATTGTCGGCGATAGCCACTATATGACAGACATGATATATTTTCATTTAAAGTTGTTTCATTTTTGTGACTAAATGTGCACAAATATGAGAACACGTGTGTTATGCAAAAGATAAAAAAGCAAAGGAAAATGCACGATATAGCATATATTCGATTAATACAGAGAGATACACAATACAGCAAACAATGAGAAAGACTAAATAACAATCCGAGAATACCAAAGGGGCAATCAAACATGGACAATCCAGAGAAACTGGCAACATAAGACACGTAAGACGAAGAAAAACAAAACAAAAACACAACACAATATGTGTTGCACACTACTATATGTAATTCTAACATGACATCCTTCATAGGCTATATAAATAATACATTGATAAAACTCATTATCACGATATATTTTAATTCGTTCATGCGTATTGACTAACAAATTACAAACACAATTCCCTAGTGAATTTATGTGTTCATACAGCACTGTGGTGCATAACAAACATAAAAATGCCCGTATTGTTTTTACCTATATTTTTCCGGAATAAATACTTAAGACAACCATCAATGGACTTTGGCTTTTGAAATTTAACACCTTCCGTAAGTCGTTTACAAGGAACGCTGATGACATTGAAAGACATGGTTACTGATTTATTTTTAAGATTTTGTGAGCATTTTACTTGTTTAAGTTGCTAAATTCAAAATGCCATTAAATTGGAAAATATCAGTAACTTCATAGCATCACAGTCTATTTATACATAAAAGAAAAACAACTGTAAACTGTAAAACATGAAGGTTAGTGAATTTGTTATGTGATGCATTTCCATTACCGACTTCCACTTAAAAAATAAGTTAGATTTTTCCTACTAGAATCGAAATAATTCATGGAAGCCAGAGTTTGTATCACGTTTTAACATGGGTAACATTATTTTCGTTGCATTTTATCCCTCGCTAACGCTGAAAGAACCACATGTACTTGACTATGACAAATCTATCAATAAATAACGCTCGGGATAAAATTTGTACGAAAATAATGTTGCCCATATTAAAACTGTATACAAACTCTGGCTTCCATGAATTATTCCTTAAACAAACACACATAACGTAAATAAGATATGCTCCCTCATACAAACATTTGGAAATGAAGACGAAGCAGAAAATCTAAGATAGAGTAATTGATAAACAATTATCAATGTCACCAAACACAAATAACTAAAGATAAGTAACACGAACCTCTTAAAAACAGGTCGAACTTAGGGCTTGAGAGTGGAAAGCTGTTACTTCCTGTTTTTATTTGTCGAAAATGGTAATCAAAACGCTGTTTCACCTGGATAGCTCACCTGTGCTTCATTATTTCAGCTTAGCATGTGCGTTTGCATATCCGTATAATTTTACGGTGCCAGGAGTTTATATGTAAAGACCGTCTGTACTCTTATTATAAACAAAGAGTATCGGTTCATACTGTTGACCTTTACTAGTATTTTGATTTACACTATTTGATGTAGTTCACAAGTACCCCATATAAAAAGTAGTGTATCTTGTGTTCTTTAAACAATGCTATCTCGGACATATCTAACTGTTTATTTACTAGACCTATAATTTAATGTTATTTGTTTAAATATTTCCCCAAGTCGATTAGTGGTTAAAAATGGTTTTCTAATTTGGGTTATGGTTAGGGTTAAGGTGCTTATAGCCACTTTCAACAGTGCATTTGTATTTCAGTTATGTAATAAATTGTTATCAAATAAACAGACCTGAAAGTCATATTCTTATATTCATCCAGCACTGGTTCTAAATCCATTCACATAATAAATGTGTGTTTATTCGGTCATTGACCAAGATATATCTTACTGGTACCACTATCACATGTTTAAATTGATACTTCTCTGCTAAGCACATATCATTAAGGGGTAAAAACAAAGACTTGTTGGTTCAGAGTCAGGATTATTTTTCCAAGTAGAGTGACATGTTTATGTTTCATGTGTAAGGATGATGTTGTTTTAATGATCTAGGGTGAGAGAAATCCAACTCAACGTGTCGATCTATGACATAACAGATACTATCATCGCCTTATCAAGAAACTTGTTCATTCTCACCATGATATAAATGATAAAGTGTTGTTCACCTTGTGCTAAACTACAATCACTCTCATACATGTAGGCATAGAACTAGTGTAACCCGGACACTTTCATTAAAGTGTCTGTACCATGCCAGGAAAGTGAGCGGTCAAGGTCATGTGTGTGTGATAGGTGTATTGCGTGTGCTTCTTACTATTTTTCCATTGGGTTTAAAGGACAAAAAATGATCTATATAAAACACTTCAAACTAAAGATTGAGCAGCACAAACGTAAAATACCGCGAGTGTACCCGGGTGCCCGGTAAACGTATACATTTACTGCTCCACTGAGGAATCCGTCGTGCTTCAGTCGTTCTTCCTATTAATGAGTGCCTCTTTCTAAAAATGTTCTATTGGATTTTTAACTGTACCGACAGTGGTGTATTTTTTTCATTTTATCACGTCAATTAATCATGCGTAATAAACGTCTGTAGCTTATCATAAAAACATGTAAAAACACATTTAATTACACATAACATAAAAATAAAGAGAGCTAAAATCATTTTAGAAAAGTTTGAAGATACTAAAGAGGTAATCAGATGTAGTGAATCGAAGAAGGACAACGATTAAGTGCTTCTGCAATGATATGATTTACTATGTATATTTTTTGTTAGAATTTATAGTTCCTTCATCATGTTATTATTACTAAAACTAAAGTTTTCCTCCCTTAGGCATAGGACACCTCAGCTGACGTTCGGCTCATGTAATATTCATCAAAACTAATTTGTTCCTCTCTTGGTCACATTAGCCGATTTCAGCTAGCCCGATAAGGCCCTTTTGCTTTTCTTGTTGTGAAAAGAGTTTTATTTAATTTGCCTTCGAGCGTACATGATGAAGATTATTAAAAAAAAAAAAAAAAACGTGTCGTGTGCACTAAGTGTGATATCTGTGTTTTTATTTCTTGTCATCATACTTGATGGGATAGCTATATGGTTCATTTTCCAAAAATGTATGCTTTTGAAATTGCAAAGTTGAAAAAAAACAATTTGCTTAAAACATCATATTTATTAAATGAACAAAACAAATGACACTTCTTGAACAACATACTAAAATATGCAATCTTAATGCCATTATATGAAAATAAATATTGACAAATTTTCGACAGAAGATGCATTATTTTGTCTATCCTGTTACCAAAGTCAAGAGAACTTTTTGACTATTAAGAGACAAAATGTGTAAAATATGTAACTTATTTCTCAAAGATATGTTAGTGCTCTTTCAGAAAATAATTTTAAAATATCTAATTTCTTTGCAGTAACAAAATAAATATGTACTTAATATTGTGTCCTGAAAAAAAACGGCTAAACATAGATTTTTGATTGCTGTAAAAACGACTACAGGCAATAAAAATCCAATTGAACCACGTACTAACATTCAGTTTATATTTGTCTTTTGAATCAATATAATATGAAGTGCCTTTGTTACATATAAGTTTAGTAAAACGATATTGTTTATGGTAACAGGAACGGACATTTATATATCCTGTTACCAAATCAGTCTATCCTGTTACTTTACATGGTAACAGGATAGACAAATTTATATGTTTATTGATGCTGTAGTGAAATAACTGCTCCCGTAAATCTGTGTTTGCTTATTTTGTGAAGTATGAAATGTTCCACACCTTGTAATTAAAGTACATATCATAACACACTTTCAACTATTTGATTAGATTCGCAGATACATAATTGTCTATCCTGTTACCAAATCAGTCTATTCTGTTACTGTATTCATGAGGATAACAGGATAGACAGTAACAGGATAGACAAATTTATATGTTTATTGATGCTGTAATGAAATAACGGCTCCCCGTAAATCGGTGTTTGCTTTTTTGGTTTAGTGTTCTTTGTTTCCAAACAGTTAGGGGCCATTTTAAGGTTATAATTTCGTGTTTAGGTATAAATTTGTTGGTAACAGGATAGACATTTTAAAAGAGAACGCTCTCATTTTTATTCACTTTTCTTGTTATAATTTTTTGGTTTTGGTTGCCATTTTGAAGACGATGTGTACTTCTGGCGTCAGCATAGAAGAGTTCCGTATTTGCAGGGAGAAATCATTGTTTTCTGGATCTTGTATCGGTAACAGGATAGACATGCATTTCGTGGACGCAAGCATAATTTTGTTTTTTTTTTATAAATAAATGCAAAAATAACTTCAAGACTTTACTTGCTTGTTAAAATTCATTTAAAAACGATTCAAATAATTCATTTTCCCAATCTGAAAACATACTAAAAATCATTGAAAAATTAAGTGCAAACACGACACCCTCATCCCGGACACACATACATTGCACAAAAAATGAGCTTCAAAATTATTTCATTTTGGGTTAATAGGAGTAAATCGTATTCATTTTAGATGTGCCGACTCGAAAATAATGCGAACTTTTGTTTAAACACGAAAAATTAATGCTTTCGTATCAAAATATTTTCTTAACATAGGTGGACAGGACAAGCGACATTTAAAAAAAATGACCCATATATATAGCTACATTCTTTTCGTATCCAGCCTACTCCAATTTTCAGACTTAATAATTTAAATGTTAAACTTGGATTTCATTTTCTTCTATATAGTATAAAGCATTATTAGACTCTTTGGTTTTCTTTCCTCAACAGACGATTGGCTTAGAAATAATTTGGTAGGGTCCCGGGTGGCTCAATGAGTTAGGTCGTTGGACATAACAACTCATACAAGCCCATCACCAATACGACGTGGGTTCGCGCCCGGCTTTGTGAATTACAGACAAGGTGCACTTTACTTTTCCTTTGTTATGTCAATGATATGTCCATAAGCATTAACTCAGAGTGTAAATTACTTCTGTACGCAGATGACAGTACTATTATGTTTTCTCATAAAAATCCTGAATTTATCTCTCAAAAACTTGGTCAAGAACTCGAATCCTGTAGTGAATGGCTCGTTGACAACAAACTTTCTCTCCACCTTGGTAAAACAGAATGCATTCTTTTTGGTCCAAAGAGAAAATTAAAAAATGTAACTGAATTTCAAATTAACTGTAATGGTCATATAATAAATTCACAAAATAGTGTTAAATATTTAGGCATTGACATTGATCAAAACCTGTCTGGCGAAAAAACAGCTAACTCTATTATTAAAAAGGTTAATTCCCGGTTGAGGTTTATGTATAGAAAGGCAAATTGTCTATCTGCCGAAACGCGGAAAACTTTAAGTATGGCACTTATTCAATGTCATTTTGATTATTCTTGTTCCTCCTGGTACGCTGGTATAACTCGTGCTTTAAAAAACAAACTGCAAGTGGCACAAAACAAAACAGTTAGATTCATCGAAAGCATGGGCCCAAGAACTAGTATAAAGCAAGCTGAATTATCTAGTCTAGGATTTTTAAATATTGAAAACAGAGTAAAACAGCTTCGATTGAACCATGCTCATAAAATCTATTATGATACCTGTCCTTCTTATTTGAAAAATAATTTCATCAAAATTAATGAACATCATGCCCATAATACTAGATCAAGTCAGATTAATTATGTTACACCAAAAATTAAAGGCATCGAATCAACAACATTTTACTACAATGGAATCCATGATTGGAATTCTCTACCCGATTCGATCAAATCCATCAATGATTTGCAAAGATTTAAAAAAGAAGTGAAGTGCCACCTGATACATACCAGTGAAGAACGGGAAAGACGTGTCATATCATAATAATGACAATTATATATACATATATATTTTCATAGATAATGTACTTATTTTAAAATTAAGTAATCCCTCTACCCGCTCATGTTGATCTTTTAATGTCCACTTGAACTTTAAGCTGATACTTATAAAGGACCCCATTGGAAATAAGCTGAATGGCTTTCATGGGCTATCCTTGGTGAGAAAGTTCTCAGCAGCTACAATTGGTGGATTGAAGTTTCAGTTAAAGATGGCAGTTTTATGTTTTATTTTTAACTTAACGAGAAATTTTTAAACACTTGTGTATGATGTTGAAATTTTTAAACCTAAATATATTTTACCTTTACCTATTTACCTTTTGTGTCTGTCTTGTTCATTAATTTCTAATTGCCAGTAACTAGCAGCCATATCAAGTGTGGACATATACAGGTTCTCTCCTAATGCATCCGAACATGACTCTATGTTAGCTTGTTTACTGCTCGATAATCTATGCAATATCTAAGGCTCCCATCTTTTTGTCTTACTAGGACTGGTGAAGATGCCCACTCGGAGTTAGATTCTTGAATTACATTTTATTTTAGCATTTGTTTCAATTGTTCTTCTTCCTCTTTTTCAAAATGAAGAGGGGTCCGTCGTAATCTTTGTTTCACTTGTTTAGCATTACCTGTATCTATTTTGTGTTTAATATTTCCATTAAACACTCCAATATCCAAATTGTTCTTTGCAAATATGTCTTGATAGTCGAGTAATAATTTGGCGATTTCAGCAGCATCTGTCTTATTTAAATTTTGTATGGATCTTTGATACAAGTCTTTTAGGTGTTCTGGTAATTGTTTTTCTAAATGCCCTCTTTCCTGTTCTTCGACTGGGTGTGACCTTTTTATACTATTGATTTTGATTGTATGCATGGCAGATATATTTGTATCCATAACAGTGTCTACTTCAATTCCTAAACCAAACAGTTGGTTTTCTTTTAATGTAATTTTCTTGTCTGTCGGATTCTTTATCAGTAGATTGGCTTCTTGCTTGGCCGGGAGCAATGCATTAGGTGTCAAAATTTCTCCTAAGCTTAGTGATGGTTGAATGACAATATCTGCCTTTGGTTGTGAATTAAGATTTGTTTCCACACATTGTACACTGTATGGTGGGATAACAACTGTCCTTGTCACCTTAATTCTATAAATTTGAATGTCTTCATTTTCATCATTAGATGTATAACTAGCTGGTATCAACTCCTCATTTATAGATATATTGAATTGACCATGATCAATCACTACTTTATTTCCTTCTAGGAAGTCCAGACCTAAGATAAGAGTGTCCGTAACATCAGCTACTAACATGTTCCAGTTCATGTTAATACTTCCTATCTTTAATGGTATATTTTCTACAACCCTAGCTCTTATCCTATTCGTGGTTCCTATACCTTTTATAAATACTGTGTCTGTTAATTTTGGTTTATCTGATAAACATTCAAATAGTTTCTCACTGATGACTGAAACTTGGGCACCACTGTCTATAACTGCTGACACTTGTTTATTACCTGCCTTAATGGGGACATACATAGTTTTTGTCTTGATATTAGGAGTCCCTTGATATAGGGTTATCTCCCTTATCACTATAGGATTTATGCTCATAGTAGAAGGAGGAGGTCGGCCAGTGTCTTTTTGGTTGGTTGAAGAGTGGCCTACATCTTCAACCAATTTGAGTTTAAGTCTCTCCTTGGTGATGGTGATCTGGATCTGTTTCGATATGGTGAGGTGTTTCTACTCTGATTAGGACAGTTTCTTGCAAAATGTCCCAATTCTCCACAACGAAAGCATTCATAGTTCCAATTTGGGTCTTTATTGTTTTCAGGTCTTGGCCTTACTGGTGATACTGGCCTTGGTGGTGACTTAGAAACAATCTTCAATATGTCTTTAACCATGGCTCTTGTTTCTTCTAGCCCGTCTTCCGTTTTCCTTAACCTCTGTTCCAATTTGTTGATGTTAGAATTATCTCGTTCCATAATCTCATTGTCCTTATTTGTGGTTCTGTTTCTATTTGGGATTCCTCACATTCTTCTTCACTGAATGTTACTCTTTTAATGTCGATTTTCTTTGTTCCCAAAATCACCTTTGGTTGGTAACGGCACATTTCCACATATTGCATTGCTTCATCAATAGTGTTAGGGTTCTTGTCCATGGCTGTAAGTGCAGCCTTTTTGTCTGTGCATCCTTTAAGAAATGCGTCTATGGTCACAATTTCTACAAAGGCTTCGGGTGTGTCAGGGTGACCGGCAATAACCATTTCCTGTGTACATTCTGCGAATTCTTCCAGTGATTCTTCTTGTTCCTGTTTTATGTCTTGCAATTGTCTTCTTAATATGTGAGGCATGTCTTTTCTTCCAAATCTATCATTTATTTTTTTACAGAGTTGATCATAATTTTCCTGGACAGTCTTAGTTTTGACGCTGTAGAATTTGAGTGTTTTGTCACGTAAACACTCAATCAGTTTATCAAGTCTTTGTTCTGGTGACCACTTGTATCTGTTGACTATGTGTGTAAATTGTAGATTATATGGTCGCCAATCTGTTTTTCCATCGTAAGTTGCCATTTTCGGTGGGAGTGGGCCTTTTTCATAGTTATTCTGAGGTGGTCTTTTGTTGTTCGATCCAACTTTTCCATATTTTCCAGAGTCCGTTTCTGTTGAAAAGGAAATTACTTTTTCCTCGACTTCCGATGGTTCATCTTTATACTTTATTTCTGTCTGGAAGTCGTTCTGTTTATAGTATATTCCAGGTGGTGATACTTTTTCATTTTTTTCTGTTGTAGATCGTATGTCGTCCATTTGTTTGATTTGATTATCCCTGAGTTTGATTTCCTGTTTTATCTGTGCTTCTATTCTCTGATAATCCAATAATATTGTGTCCTCCTTCAGTTTGTTATCTAAAAGTATTTTGTCTAATTGAGGTTTAAATCTTAACTCCTGTTCTTGAAATTGTGTTTGAAATTCTAGCTGCATTTGTTGTATTTGTTCCTGTAGCGCATATACAACTGTTTGTTTTTCTTGTGATCGCTGCTTCATAATTTCATTCATTCTCGACATTTGTTCTTCCAAGTCGGCAACTCTTCTGTGTGGGTCTGTTACATTTTCCTCGTGTTCAGGAGGTTCTACTGTTATTTTGCCTGACTCAACAGGTGTGTCCCATACTGTATTTGGAATTCCGTCAATTAATTTCAAATCTGTCAAGTTAAGTTGTCCTTTTTTCTCTCTCGCTGCCAAGATAAGTGAGGCTCTTATTTGTCCAATATTCTTTATGGTTTTCAGTTGCTCCATTGTAGCTGTGTTTATGTTAACAGTATCTGCCATGATTTAATATCGATATATCGATATATGATGTAAACAAAACCAGCGTGTGGAAAAAAAACCCGTGAAGCGAACACTATTCGTTACTTGACATTCGTGACAGCAGAATAAATCGATAAACTCACACGTAATATCGATGAGTAAGACGTATATACATTTGTAAATCTAAATGC
>MJUT01053417.1:87694-98943 GCA_002080005.1 Gigantidas platifrons
CTTAATTTTGATTATTAAATATTGATTTGACATTTCAACTTATTTTCACTTATCTTATTTGTTTTCACTCTTATCCATGCGATATAAGTGAACATAAGTTGAATGTTTCCCCCACTGAGTGTATTTATTTATTGAATTAAATCGCATAATTACCGTTTTAATCATATATTCATTAACACAAATTATTAACCAAGACGGAATTTCTTCGAATTCATTAAGCATGTGTATAGCATTATTGATTAATATTTTTCTTTTAGGTTTATTCTTATAAATTATCATTTTAGTTGATATAAAACAGTGCCGGAGTATTTCTGTTTCTTGCCATCTTTGAAATTATATATCTTAAATTTATACGACACTTTACAACACTGATAAACAATAGCAATACCACTTCAGAGTATTGGTCAATCTTGTTATCATAAAACTTAATGAGAAGAAGGAAAGTTGCTATGGAAACTTCGCCTGCTGTTGCGATACAGGTCATTAACTAATCTGTTTCAATGATTTAACTACTAATGAGTGCCATAGGGGGTTGACCGGAATTTTTGGCTGGGATTTCTTGGCACGAATAATCGTTAGGGTGACGAACTTTCATATATCTGGGCTATAATAGTAGTGTACCATGTGCTCTAGTGAGTAGTGTATAAAATCCGCTGTGTGTGATATTTCAATGTCGGAAATTGATACTGTGATTTATGACAGACTAAAAATCAAATTATACTGGTTCTTCAAATTCAGGTAACTATTATCTATAGGGAACCAGTCATCTTTAAATATGGTTCACCCAAACAAAAGTTTGAAGATACCATAAAAAGTAATCAGAATCCACAAATTGAAGGACAATGATACAACAAAGAAATAAAAAGGACAAATAATACCATAATACCCTAACCCTAACCCTAACCCAAAGATAGACAGAGGAAAAGACCATGTTTACCACACAGCAAAAGGAACCTAACTAAAAACCCAGAATGAAATTGGGCACTCTGGAAGGGAAAGTAGTTCCTGCTCCACGTACAGACACCAGTCGTGTTAATATTAAGCGACACGCTAATTCAGGTAATACTTATTATTATGCAGTGTTTTTGCTCTGAAAATACATTCTGTTTTGTGTACGTCAGGGGCTGTCGTGATAATATGGTATTTGGATTTATCTTCTACGTATGCAGTTAATGCTTATCACCGCTAACGTTGTGAGTAAATCTCGCTCATGGCGAGGTGTACTCGATACAACATTAAAGATTGTCAATGACTTGAAGCAGGTCGGCGGTTTTCGTCGGTTACTCCGATATCATCAACAAATAAAACTGACCTCCACGAAATTACTGAAATATTGTTGAAGGATGCGTTACATACCATAACCGTCACCCCTACGCGTACCTCAGCTTTAAGTAATATCAAATATTATGAAGCGATTCTTTCAAAAAATTGAAAATATTTAGTCTTTGCTACTTGTCACGAAACTATAAAATTGACATTTTTCTTGATAGTACTTGTATTTGTCAGTTTTTGGTAACTTCAGATTTGGAAAACGTTTTTTAAACATGAACATTTTGGGTTAGGTAGTAATTGTTGTTTCACGCAAATTGAGGAAGCTTTGAAGTTATATAATGGCGAGACCAAGTTACATTTCGATGAGATATAATAATGTCCGCATTGTACTAGACCAACACGCTTAATACTATTTTTATTGTGCGAACTCTCTAAAATAGCAGCCCGCAGGTAGAGATGTCGTCCTACTTAAATACATTATCATGATTCTAGCCAACCAATCAAAATGAGATTTACCATTATTACACTACGTTGAATAACAATTCAGTTCTATTGTGGTGTTCCATACTTAATTGGCTGAGGAAACCGAGGCCCCCCCCGCCAGCAAAAAACCTAACGGCCTGTCACTGAAAAATGTTGTTATATAAGTTTTATCGAGTACACCTCACAATGTATTTGGCCTTCGAACTCACGACTTAAATGCTGCTAAGCACCGATTGCATCAGTAGGTAGAAAAAAATTCAACTAGCATACGATCACGTACACGACGTTCCCTAAAGAACCGGAAGATATATAATTGTAAATTAATTTCACAGGTGACAGTTTGAGTTTCCACAACAACCACTCGTTCTCAACAAAAAATAAAAATAATGACAAACCCGGGACTATTGATTGCGCGGTCGTTAACTATGGGGCATGGTGGTACAACCCGTGTTCCCAGTCGAATCTGAATGGACCTTACTTGACAGGACAACACAACGAAACCTCTATACAGTGGCACAGTTTGAAAGCGTTCTACTCCCTGACGAAAACTACGATGATGATCACCAGGATCTAACTGTCCGGAGTCTGTTCTCTGTTGTTTTAATAATTGACTAAACGTAATGTTAAATACTATACAATTACAGACTTTTGTAGAAGTGAATATGAGTTTTTATTGACCTGTTTTTACATGATTTATATGAATCAAAACCTATAAAGTTATGTTTACTGAAGTAGATGTTACATTGTAACCTCTAAAAGCCTTACTCTGACAGAGTGACATTCAAACTTCATGTTAAAATTTAAATTGCAGCCATTTTTTGAAAATGTAGTAAGCTTTTGTCTTCGGCTCCTAATATTTTAAATTCTCTTGCTTTCAAAAAAGCAACTTTATTTTCCATTCCCCATCCCACACCGTGTCCTACGGCTGGTTCAGCAGACATGCTACACGGTAGACAAACAAATGTACTAAAAACGTATAGCATTGGCGCCTTAGGGTCTCCCACATTCATTTTTTGATCGGAATGGAATGCTGGGTCGATTGCTGAAACAATTCCATCATCCTTGAGAACTCTCTTAACTTCCGCTAAACATGGATCAGGATTGGGTAAATCATATAAAACGTCAACAATGACTATCCAATCAAATTTCTTCTCCCATGTTTTGTCCATTAGTCCACCACTGGACAGAACAAATTCGACGTTTGAAATGTTTTCCTTCTTCTTGTTTTCTTTGGCTTTTGGAATGGCGTTTTCCTCTATATCCACTCCATAAACCATTGCATTAGGAAAATGTTTTGCGATGTTGATGGTCAACATGCCAGTGGCACAACCAAAGTCCAAAATATTGCAAATGATATCTGTAAAATAAATTTACGACATAATTATGCGTCCATTATACAAACTTGCATATGGTTATATGTGACTAATAAAAGTTTAAAGGTTCCATAAGGGGTAATCAAAAGAAGGACAGACAATACCACGATAAAAAGTGAAAAGACAAATGGACAAAGAATGATCTACAAGACAATACACAGAAACTAAAGATCGAGCAACACGAATCCAACTAAACTCGAAGTTGAATAAACGCTGGAGAATACCGAAGGGGCAATCAAAAATGGACAATCTACAGAAACTGGAAACATAGGATATATCGTCGAAGCTTCTAAGTTCGTTATGATTGTAAGTTCGTGACATTCGGTGTTTTCCCTTTAACTCGTAACATCATGAATAAATATTTACCTTCTGTCACGTGCAAGTAACGCTGACGTTTCCCAAAGTATATGCCACTTTTGGATGAAAATGGAACAGAAACAGGTAAGTTATTGCAGGTTTTTTTTTTAATTTGGTGAAAAATGGCTGATTTCGTTATTACTTTTTCTTTCTTAACTAGATGTTCGAAGAATTTCTTGGGAAATCCCTTCAGTCGGTCTGTTGACATTCCAAATGATGAGTCACCATCTGCTTGAAGGTCACATGACGACATTTTTCTTTGTATGGCAAAAGGAATTACTTTTTTTGCTTTTTTTTTGTTGAATTGTTTCTTAGCGATAAAACGTTATTTTCATGAGTGATTTTAATGTGGTCTTGTCCTTTAAGTCGGGTAATATGTCTCTCAGACCTGGGTGGTATTTTGGCATATTATATAATGGTTTATGGTGATAACACCCAGTTCAACAATATTTCAGCTATATAGCGGCGGTCAGCGTTATTGGTGGAGGAAACCGGAGTACCGGAGAAACTCACCGACCGTGATATCTATTGGTAACTTTACATCCTGTACTTTAACACGATCGAGAATGTTTATTAAAATTACCAAACACCAAAATTAATTCTAAGAACAGTTTCAAGAAAACAAAGGGGTAATCAGAATCCGTAATTCGCAGGATAGACAACACAATGACCCAAAAGATAAAGAACAAAGTCAAAGAGACAAACAAAGATCTACAAACCTCTACACAGGAAACCAAAGATCGATTAAAACGAATCCCACTTAATATTGAGAGTGAACTCGGGAGCTCCAGAAGGGTATTTAGTTCCTGCTCCACTAGTAATACCCGTCGTGATACTATAGTGACAATGCCCGATTGAAGATTAATCAGTTAGTTATCTTACATTCAGCGTGGCAATACACAAGGAAAATGTCAAGAAATTTGAAAAATAGATTGAGTGAGGGGTCGGTGTTTAATGCCAACTCAGCCACTTTTCAGCTATATCATGGCGAGGAGAAGTTAATTTTCAATGAGATGACGATGTGGTGGCAATAGAGGTTATCTCCCTTTGTCTCCTATTTAACTAATAATTTTATTTTAACTGAACAAGTGCCACCATATAACTCTCCAAGCATAATTCACAAAATTTCTAATTAGAATGTAAAACTGTTTTGTCGGTTTAGTATTTAAAACAATCATTTTCGATTTCATCTTCGAGGAAAAAAACAGCACCAGAAAATGAAGTGTTAATTTGACAGTCGATCTGATTTTAATCAATGCTAATTTCCATTTTAATACTGGTGATATATTACAGGATATCATCAACATCATGTCAAGTTCTCCATCTTCCTGTGGTATATGTGATATCTGCCATATTTCTAAACCATCATCAGTTTGGTGTCCAGACTGTGAAGAAGGTCTTTGCAAGGAATGCACAGAATATCACAGCTTAGTGAAATCTTCCCGAAATCATACCACGATACCAATAGCAAAATATCAGAAATTGCCGTCGTATGTGTTGGAAATTAAAGAACAATGCGACGAACATCACGAAAAGCTCAATTTATACTGCAAAGAACATGCGTGTCCGTGCTGTAGAATTTGCACTCTGGAAAATCATAGTGATTGTAAGAATGTTACTATCCTTGAAAAAGTAATAAAAAGCGTGAAGACATCAACTATGGTCACTGAGATCGAGCATTTAATTAAAGAATTGATTGAAAATATTGGTAAAATAAGACAAAATAGAGAGATCAACTCAAGTGCTGTTAAAGAACAAAAACGAATAATCGAGATTGAAATACAGGAACTGAGGACAAAAATCAACACTCATCTTGACAAGTTACAAGAGGAGCTGATGAAGAAATTGACTGAAGCAGAACAACGTGTTACCGACGAAACACGTGAACTACTGGTATCTCTAGGCGAGAAAAAGAAAGAACTGACTGAATACCAGACAAATATAGTCAACATAAAAAGATATGCAACAGACCTACAAACATTTTTAGCAGTGAAGCAAATAGACAAAAACGTAGAGACCAACGACGCTAGTTTAAAGTCACTAATCATCAGTGATAGTATAAATCAAACCAAACTATCATACAAGATCGACCCCGGTCTGAAGGCTATAACCACCAACATTCAAAAGTTTGGAGAAGTAGCTGTTGAATCAAAACATTGTGAGTTGTTCTTTGTCAGTAGAAAAGATAAACAAGCCCAGATAATGGTAGCTGACTTATTAGAGACTATGTCAGTTGAAAATATACACCTGAAATTGAAACAAAAGATTAACATCAAGGGAAGGAGTATCACAGGATGTTCTTTACTTTCAGATTGTAGAATGGTATTTTCCTGTTACAAAGCATACACTGTCAGCTTTATCAGCACAGAAGGAGTAGAATCATTCCAGATAGGTAAAGATAAAACAGGAGCCTGCACTTATAATGCAATTTATATTAAAGATAACAATAGCGTTGCTGTATCATCTGGCGGTGGGGATAATAGATGTATAGTTATAATAGACATAGAAAGTAAGAAAGTCATGACAACTATCTCCATGGATACGTACATTTATGGGATGGCTGCTGTTAGAGGTGGAACAATATATTGCTGTACAGGAAATGAAGGACTAAAGATGTTAAATCTTAATGATAAATCTGTAAGTGATATCATCAACAGTGATATGTCAGGAGTTTATTACGTAGCTACATCTGGAGATAAACTTTACTACACAAACACTAACACACAAACCGTGACATGTTGTGATTTACATGGAACAACACAGTGGGAATTCAAAGATACCCGTGTTCTACAGGCTCCAGTTGGTATCTCTGTAGACAATGATGGGAACGTATATGCCGCAGGTTTTAATTCTAACAACGTCGTGGTTATCTCCCCTGATGGACAACGTCATAGACAACTATTGTCTTCCATGGATGCTCTGATAGCACCGCGTGTGCTTGATTATGACAGATCTACCAATAGGTTATTAGTTGTAAATGACAGCAGTGCTGCTTTTCTGTTTGATGTTACAGGGTGACAGTAGTAGAATAGTGGGAAAATAGATACCAATTTATAGAATTATTTTAATTTTAAAGAAATAAATGTGACTTATTAATATTATCGATCCACTTTATATCGATTTTATGTCATTTTAAAATTATAATATGGGTTATTGGTTATGCTATTTAAAGTCACTTTCAACAATATATCAGTAATATCGTGGCAGTCAGCTTTATTGGTGGAGGAAAACGGAGTACCCGAGGAAAATCATTGACCACCGGCAAGTCACTGGCAAACTTTATAGCATAATGTTGTATCGAGTACACCTCGCATTGAATGGAGCATAAACTCAGAATTACTGGTGATGGGCGCTGATTGCATAGATAATTGTAAGCCATTTACCATGATAGCACGTCTACGATGAACTCTTGTTCCTTAATATGATGATTGCTAATCGGAGAAGGAGCAAATACCAATGTCGTTGCCTCTGGTTTTACTTGATCGTAGCTCGAACACAGGGTCAAGCACATCCGAGGTCATAACAACATTGATGTGGTTCTTTGCATTTAGTAGAAGTTGTATTCACACAATGAGCTAATAAACCATCCACCTCCGTGCATTGGTCTAGTACAAAGCAAGGATCATCATCACTCTTCAAAAAGTAAATGGTTCTGGTGTGCCAAGCCATGTGTTATTAACGAAGCGATTATCGCCATATTTAATATTTATCGGTTAAGTTGAAATTGAAGGAAAAAACACAGATTGATCGAAAATAAATGTTTCTATATATATAGAGTACATGATCTTATTTGGCAATGATTTATCTTTACATTTAAATAATTTATATCTAGGATTATTGATCTGTTCATTGATTTCGAAAATTCACCTCTAAAAATCCAATGTTGGCAATTAGGATTTTTTGTACCGTGTAATGCACAACGAATACTGCTATTTAATTAGAAATATGCATACATTTATACTATTTAAATACAATAGAATAATTAACATAAAGGAAATGAATAGGTACGTCCTTTACATCCTGCAAGCAGGGGAGATAAGCGATCCTCGGCATCTTATCAGTGTCTATCGAGTACTCGTTAAACTACCCCATTTATGCAACCCAGCATCCAAATGTGTTTACATTTAGAAATGTGAATATTATTAATAAGATACCTTTAGGAAGAGTTGATGCTCTTTGACTAAATGGATACATATGTGGAAACATGAGCTTTTCTATCTTTTAAGCTCATATGACCCAGAGGGTCATGCAATGTATTATTATCACTTGTCCGTTGTCGTTTTCATCGTCCGTAAATTTTTACATCTTAATCGTCTTTTCTGAAACCATTGTGTATAATGCAATCAATCTTTGCAGGAATGTTTATTGGATGGTCATCTAAAAAGATTAAATTGTGGGGATTTTTTGTTGATCTGAAATACACAAAAAAAACAGAGACCCAAATCAAGAAAAGCGAAAGAAGCTAGCCCGATAAATTTTCACATTGCTCTATAAAGATGATGTCCTGTCACTGAATATTCATTGATGTTGTTCTTTCGCTGAATATTCAAAGTTTGGTGATTTGATCGCATCTATCCTATTGTGCTTGAAACAAAGGATACCACACATACATACCTTGATCTACACCTCAAAATGGACAGCGATGAACATTTAAAGAGATGATTTCAATTTTTCTGAAAGGGGTTGCCACTAATAAGGAATCTACTGAACCAAGGGTTTCCAGTGGTTAAGTTGAAGTCATCATTTCGAAAGTTTTACATGGCCACCGTGACCTGGTTAATCGTTCCGGAATGTCAGTGTCACAACTAATCGAGGAAACATTCCGATTGTCGTAATAACAATCTTGGCCTTTCCTAACTCATGACTTATAATTGGTTTTGCAAAATAGTAACACGACAGGTGTTACAACAGTCAAGTGAGCAGGAACTGCTTACACTTCCAGGTCACTAACATCACCCTCGTCTATCACATGTATTAGTGGAGTTTGTGTTGTTCATTTTGTCAAATTACATGTCTTCACGTACTTGGTTCCGGGTTTTGATGTAAGTTACGATTTCCACATATAAACGATGCTCGGTTCGTCATTTCTCCCATTTGTTTTGTCGTGAGTTCATGTTTTATTAATGTTATTTGTTTTTATAATTTACGTATGCTTGTGTTCAACACGTATTTCATGTCAAGTGATGTTCGTTTCTTTTAACTGTGACACGACAGGTGTCACATGTGGAGCTGATCTGGTACTAAATTCAAGGAAAAGTAAAACAAGTGTTTGGTTAACCTAGGTAATGATTAATGTAAGTACAACACTCTCTGTGACCATACCGAACTTGACTAAATAAGTAACAAGGGAAATGTCTTCTTGGTAAAGTCCGTGTTTCTCATCTATTTTAGCTTTCTTTGTTGAGGTGTGATTTTTTTCTGTTTTCTTCGGCCGGTGTCTCTGTTTGTCCATTATTGATTGCCCCTTTTGATTGTCTCTTACGTTTATTTCCATAGCCATTTAAGCCCCCCTTTTTTTTTAACAAACTAATTATCATGTTTCACGGCCCTTGTAGTTAATAGAATAAATAAGAACCCATTGAAAGAAACGTACATCATATTGTATTGACTGTTTTCATCTTTCTTAATGGGACAATCATATTATTTTGTTATAAATTTAACCTAGTTTCTGACTTAACAATTTAAATGTTATTTATCAAGCAATTATCTTGAACTACATTTGTATCTATATACCTATGTTGTTAAGATACTACTACGGTTACAATATTTAGAATAATGATCAATGAAAACTATTAATTCGTGTGTCAGTAAATCACGTGACCATTTTACTTCCTCTTCTAGAAATTCCCTAATTTGGTGATATTTCGTCAGAAGACATTATTGTCGAGTATTTGCAGGTAACTTATGTTGTTTTATGTTATATTGATATTCTGATTGTCATATGTTCTCACTTAGGTAAGTACATTGTCTAGATATACATATCTAAACATCGTTAGTTTTATATTTACAAACATAACACCGTCGGTTCAGTATACACTACTCACTACACAAATATTGGTATTTACAAAACTGGAATTTTTAAAATTTAGATTAATATTGAAGATATTTCTCTGTGTTGTTGCATTTACACTCAAACAGACAGTGATGGGTAATTTAAGGTACCCGTATTCCTCTCATGAACACCTAGTGTGTGCTTGCACAGGCAACATATTGACAAGTACCAAGAAAGGGTGATAGAATGTCTCTATTGTTAATATCTGTATTAAATATCAATAAATGTTAAGCTTAAGCTCATAATAACATCTGTTTGGTCATTGACTATTGATCAAACTAAACTTGACTTGAGTTTGGATCGGAAATTTTTAACGTGTATATTTCCATAATAAAGTTGTACATGATATATTTTACATTTAGTGTTTCCTCCAAACATTTTAGAAAATAAACATTAGAGAAAACCGAAGTGGCAATCAAGAATGTAGATATCAGTAAAGCATGATATTTATACAATTACCCACATAAATATCAGTAAGGCATGATATTTATACAATTACCCACATAAATATCAGTAAAACATGATATGTATACAATTCCCCCTATAAATATCAGTAAAGCATGATATTTATACAATTACCCACATAAATATCAGTAAAGCATGATATTTATACAATTTCCCCCATAAATATCAGTAAAGCATATTATTATACAGCTATAATTTTAATCCAATCAAAAAGACCCATTTAAGACATGTGACCGTACATTATTTTTCCCGTATTGTACAACCGGAAGCAGTATTTTTTCGTATTGGACGTCCAATACGGAAAAAATATGGCTTCCGGTTGTACAATACGGGAAAAATTAACTTGTTCGATATTTAACAGTGTGAGGAAAAAAAAAAGAAAGTTGTTTAGAAGAATTGTTGATCGGTTATTTTGCTGCTTTTAATTCATTTTTAGAGTTTACGGGATCTGTATTAATACAGAAAATTTTACTAATGTGATGAAATACTGTTGTGCAGTTGTTCTATTTAGACTGTATTAAAAGTTAAACATAAAATTTTTGTTATAGTATTGATCATTCAGCTGTATAATAAATAGGTTATAATACGGTGTTATGTACAATATGGAAATATATTGTACTCGTCCGTATTGTATTGAAAACCCGTATTGGACTCGACGCCTTCTGCGTCTCGTCCAATACGGGTTTTCAATACAGTACAGACTCGTACAATATCTTTCCATATTGTACATACCACTGTATAATAACCTATTATTATATTAATTATTAACATTGATTTCATAATAAAACCATTACAATTAATAATACTATACCAACTAGTGTCCATTTCTGCGGAGACCCTTATTCAAATGACGCCATTTTGAAATTCAAGATGGCCACCTTGATAAACTGGGATTTTTTTGTGGCCAGTCATAAAATCTGTTATACCACACTAAAACGGTCATCTGTGCAACATTTCATTTGTATCACCATTTGTATGAATATTGTCACAAGAAACTCCACTAATATGACGCTTTTCATAATAAAACTTTTTGGATTTGTGTTTGGATTTTTTTCGTATTTTTCTCATTGTGCTTGGATTTGTTCATACTTTTCTCATTGTGTTTAGATTTTTTTCGTATTTTTCTCATTGTGTTTAGATTTGTTCATACTTTTCTCATTGTGTTTGGATTGTTTTCGTATTTTTCTCATTGTGCTTGGATTTGTTCGTATTTTTCTCATTGTGTTTGGATTTGTTCGTACTTTTCT
>MJUT01053427.1:38255-56470 GCA_002080005.1 Gigantidas platifrons
TTGACATTATTATGTGTATTACTTGTAGGGAGAGGACAGTACATAAGTTGTGATAACTTTTTGTCCAATCCCATTGCTGTTTTATTTGCAATAAAATAATATTAAACTAAACTTAATTAACATGATGCAATTATTTATTAGACAATACAACTACAAGATAAGTGTTTACATGTACAACTATAGTGTGTTACGGTAAGGCCAGTACGTTACGGAAATTAAATTAATGTTACGGTAATGACATTTATATAAATGGAGTAAAATAATGCTAGTCAATTCAAAAAGTTAACATAATTAACTTAATATGCTACAAAACTGATTAATACATGTCTGAATTTGTGCATTTCGTAATGAAACCGTCATTACCGTAACGACAAATGTCCTTACCGTAACGATAAATATCATTACCGCTACAAAAAGTTACGGTAATGACTCGTTCCGGTAATGACATTTTGTTGAGTTTTGTTGATATAATGGGGGTTCTCGAGTATAAAAGGCACAACTCTTTGGTCGTTGTTGTACATAATGTTAAAATCGTTGCATATGTGTTATTTTTGTAAAATTTCTGATAAAACATAAAGCTGTTTTACTGCACACGGTAATGACTTACAATTAACATACGCCCACAAATTGTCGAGTTAATGATCAAATTAAAGAAAACCTACGAAATATACATGGTTGCACCCGCCATCATGGATATAAAAAAACGTCTGCTAAACTGTCACATGATCTACCATTGTTATTATCTCCCATCAAACATTAGCGCAAAATTCAAATGCCGTTGCGGGAATGACTGCGTTTTCAAGGACGCCGTTATTTTAGGAAATACTGGCATGTTATAAATCAAAAGCACTCATGAATAATAAGCACATATTGAAGCATCAAAAATAAAACCATCTAATATATCTAAAATTAAGGTTGTTCAATATCATCTTATTTATATGAGCATTGGGACACGTTGCGGTAATGATATTTTAAACATTAACCTTCGAAGAAAATATGTATACTATATAAATTAAGTGAAACAAAATTGCCTATTCAATTTACAATATTTTTCACTCTTACATTAAAAAAAAAAGAAATTGCAAATCTATTTGTTATTTTGTTTTAAGACCCCAGACACTAAATATACTTAAAGTCAAATATTCACCCACCATCGTGACTCTCCATTTTACTTGGCAGACATTCACAAGAAAACTGAAAGATTTGGCGGTTTTTGCAAAGCGCGAGCCGTTTATGACGTCAAATTAAACTCAGGTACACGTCATTTACCAAATAAAAAATGATTGGTTATGTGAAGATACCTGGAGGAGGAGCTATAAATGTCACTCGAAAGCAGAGCTTTCTCGTGAATTTTAGCTCCTCCTCCAGGTATCTACACATAACCAACAATTTTCCTGGTCGAAATCAATTCCTCATAAACACTTCCAAGAAGACCAGACTTATCCTGGACTTCGTATAACCTACTTATCAATGCGAGGATGTAGTTCTTGGGCGTTTAAGTCATTTAAATTGCTCATTTCTCCATAATTTTGAAGTAATATATTTTAACTTTACAAAAATATAGAACTAAGAAAAATACAATCATTTTTAATTTCAGAAGCAAACCTCCTTAAAGTAAAATTTTTAATAAGAAATTACTACGCACCCTTTTGCTTTTTTGACCCATAAGATTTAAATGAATTTAATAACAGTAGACACATTGATTTTTATTTGTTAAGACACCTTGCAATTCAAAAATGTTGATATAAAACGAAAGGTAATTCTGGTATGACATGTTCGTGATTGAGTTTTAAGTAATTGTTTGTCTGAAGTGTGACCTACTTTGTATAGGTGTTGTGTAATGACTAGAATGTACTGAACGTCTCTACAGTGCCCCTTCAGAAACCGTTGTGTCGATGAAACCTCCCATTAATATGCATGCTCATCGCTATGAAAAGTATAGCATCCAAAAGTTGTTATCAAATTATTGCTTGCATATTATTTATTCATTGATAACAGATAGAAATTAAGGTCCAGAGTTATTTCCTTTTGTTATACTTGAAATAAACCAAAATCTAAATATATGCCATTTACAATATTTTATTATCAAACAAAATAAAACCACTTAAGTTTAATCAGAAATAAAAACCTGTCTACTTAAACTGAAACAAAGACAATATTTAGCAACAACCAGTTCTATACATTATCTGTAGTAATAACACGCATGCGTAAATAAACATCCATTACAATACAAAAGTTTTGAAAAACTTCACAATACTTTTTATACCAGTATTGTAGACAATACTGGTATTCCAGTATTGTGGTCGCCAAAGTCAATTGATCTGCATCCACAGTCTCGTACAAGCAGACTTGCCCACGGAGTTTCGTAAAAGCAATCCACCCCCGAGCTGGAAATAGCAGACATTTCACTGAGTCATACATTAAACAAGACACATTGCACTTCAAAAATTTTGATATAAATCGAAAGCTGGTTTCTTTGTGTTCAGATAAAAAAATAACTTTTTATGAACAGAAACGAAAGAGACATGTCCTTATTAATTGTGACGTCGTTTCTATTTCTTTTAAGGGAACGACCAATTAAATTGAAAAGGGGAGGGGGAGTTATGGTTTTTTCCTAAAAAAATATTCTGATTCCCAATGTTGCTGAAAAAAATATTCTGATTTTGGTGGAGGAAAAAAAATAATCTGATTCAGAGTTTTTGTCATATAACCTAATGTTAAATTCTGGAAAAAAAATTTCGCGCATAGCGCGACCAAAAAAAAAATATTCTAACTCTCGTGTTGTACGAAAACAAAATTTTGAACGAAAAAAAAACATAACCCCCCCCCTCCCTGCAAGTTAAATAGTCGGTCCCTAACCAAGTATCCACCATGTGTATATTCTATACTGTTCGTGTTCAATCGACAAGGCAGCCAATAATACATTAAAACTGAGAAAAGAATTGAGAGCAAAATTGTCAACGAACCGTCGCACCAAATATTTTTGTTTTGACATGGTAGACGCAGCGCCGTCTTAACGTATGGGGACGCGCGGCAATTGCCCGGGGGCCGATGAGCAATAGGGGCCATGTTAATCTATGTATGTTGTGTACCGTTTAAACACTGATTGCGTTGAAAGTACCAATACAATAAATATATGTTTAATTTTACCGACATTTAGTTTTATTCCTGCGAGTGGTTGTGTAGGTAGTGGTCCCAGTGCACTGCTTTGACCGGGGGGAGGTATAATGCTGTTAAGACGGCCCTGGGGTAGACAATCTCGAAAATATTCAATTCACTATGGATTGAATGCTACGTGGTAGCTTTTTAGCCAAATGAATATACCTTTTAGAAAACTGTCATCTATATGAATTTCCATAATCTTTATATTTTTAATGCCGACACAATAATACTTGTGATTATAGGGTCCATATCGAAATCCAGGGACAGGTAGAAAAAAGTCTGACACAGAGAAAAAAATACTGATGTTTTCCGAGTTTGTAAACTAATTCAAGACCATACACACATCATATTTATAACACTCAATGGTATAATGATATAAAATCGACCATCTTATATGGATTTTAATCCATATCTCTTCTTGTTTATATGGTAACTAAAACTTATAGAATATTTGTCAATTAATTTATTAAAAGAATAAAAGAAAACAAAACACTTCAAAAGAGTACATTTTTAATGAAAGTAAAAAATTGTATATTAAATGAAAAATAAATAAATGTTTCCAAAAGATATTAAATAGAAATTGTATTTAGGTTGTATATATATATATCATGTAACGCTGATTATATCCCTGGATAATCGGAACATGATGTAACAGGGAAACACCAAAAGGAGCTAGGACTTTTGGCGTGTCAATTGTAGCAAGCATTTGAATAAAATATATTACGTTGAAAAAAAAAACCAAATGAAATAGGTCATTAATAATCAACGAAGTATTTATAGAACAAACAATATTTATTACTTGTGAATTAAAATGAATCGTAAAACACATTGTTTTGCACAATATTGTGAACCAGTTTTTGACATTTTTCTTGCATTTCGTTAAAAATATAATGTTCACGGTCACTTGTCTGTACATGTAATGGGCGTGGCTTTATTAAGCTAATGTGAAAAGTGTTTTTATGACAATGTCATAATAAAGCAACAATTTATTTCAACCCATTTATTATCACACAAAAAATAACCCAGGATAAAACTCTATATCATCATTAAAGTACTTCTTTTATTATTATATGATTTTCCCCTTAACTATTTACACGTTATGTGACGTGTTGTAATAACATAAAATCATGTTACTCACTAGTCAGTAGTATTAGTTCAGCAAATATGTTAGTACAAAACGACGATGTCATTATTTACACAAAAACAGGGAACAATAATGCTTACCTTTACAAAGTCGATGTGTTATCCCTTTAGTTATCACTCTCAATAAAGCATAGATTGTCTGTATACATTTCGGTTTCTTTGCTACTTTTCCCACCAATATTTCAGTTAACTCATCCAGGAACACGACAATTTGTAAATCTGATTTCATAACAATCTTTAAAAAAACCATTATATTTCAATAAGTGCAAGAAAAAAACGTAGATATCATATTTAGTGCACACGACACGTAGCTTATGTTATTTGTTAATTGTTTATCAGATTTAGATAAAGTGTCTTACATCCTCAATCCTAAAACAACTACTCAGGTAAATAAGCTTGGTTCCTTTTTAAAACAGTCTACAGAACTGAAGACAGGGGACTCTTGAAATGTTTATTTGAAAATTATTTTGTCTTTATTACCATGTTTGCATTGTTTATATTCTGTTTATTTTGTCACATGCAGTAACTGTATAATGGCAATAAAGTATTTGAATTTGTAAATGTATATAAACCTTTCTTATTCACTCACTTACTCACTTACTTACTTACTGGAAGCAAGTACACCAAAGCGCCTAAACATGATAGCCAAAATCGGCAAAGGTTTCATATGCCTGAGAGAGAGGAGAACATTAGTTATAATAATGCTTTATTTAGGAACTGTAAATTTCGATAATTCAACATGTCAGTGTCAGTGACGAAACAATGGCTATTGGGCGGATGATACCCTCGGGGACTAGGTATCGACGCAGTGATAGTAATAACAACGCAGAAATTAAGAAATATTTAGAAATGCCTGTACCAAGTCAGGGCCATTGCGGTTTTCACAGTTTTCCGGTTGTTGACTGATTTTGTCTGTTTGTTGATTTATGAGTTTTGACTTTCCCTTTGGAAGATTGCTCTGTGTTCGGTAATTTTGTTATTACCCTTATTTAATTTAGTGCGCATGACGCGTTTCTGGAATAAGTTAGACAACAAAACTGTTTAATAATTTGATAATAGAATAGTAACGTAGTGCTCTTTTTAGCTAGTTATATTTATGTGTATGTCGTAAGATTTTCAGGTGTGTTTTTTATTATTATTATTCGTTGTTTGACCATAGCGTAGCCGTTTTGCTTGATTTCATCTGAACTAGTGTCGTCCCGTTTTAGGTACAATTATTAGATCGAACGCTTGATAATCAAATTAATGAAAACTAAGAATAGAACAGTTACCATGACAAGATGAAAAATCGAATACTAATTTTTAAAGATTAATCATAATATATCCAAAACAAGCAAACGCAAATGAAAATTACTCTTAATAAAAAAAAGTAGGTATCAAAAGTGCACACGACGTTTTTCTGGAATAACCTTCATCAGGTACGATCAAAATCGAAAGAATGGAAAGCCAAATAGTTTAAACTGTGTCACGCACAACATGAAGTACAACAGGATAGAATTACATCTCTTTACCTTCATTAAAACAAATAACAGTGTACAATAATCTTACCTGGTTAATGACAATCTGAATGAAGGAATATTGTTCCAAGTAAGTCATTGTATTTCTAAATTTCTTCTTAAGTTGAATTCTGCTCTCTTCGTTCATAAGACAATCTCGGAAATTTCCCATCAGCAATGGACTTGGATTTTTGCCAACATTTTTTAAGTTTTCAAATATTGTTTTCAACGAACACAACAAATCTGAGCATTCTGGTAAACTTTCAACTGAAGCTGCAGAATTAGAAATCATTTTTTCAACAATTGAGACTGAATTATCAGCAAATACTTGTGTTTCCGGAACTAAGTTTAATTGTGACATTCCACTTATACAGGATGACAGATACAAAATGGCGATAGTGTCTAGTGTCACTGGTAAAAGTTTAATCATAGTAACCGGATTTGCTGACCATTTTTGGCACAACCCAAACAAACATTTCGCTGCTCTCAGTACTTCCGTTCCTTTGATGCATCGACTATATAGATTTGTCTCAAGCTGGAAAGCATTAATAGCACTGAGTACACTACATTGTATTCTCCAGTCCCCAATGTCAAGAAGATTAAGCATGTTTAAAAAGTCACCCTTTTTAATTACATCCTTAAGCGTTATGGCAAGAATTTCTTTTGACAGATCTTCTCTGTTCTCTTCTGTCGCAGCATTGAATCTTTCTTTCATTTCATTAACAGGCAATAATTCTTTCACTGAAATTATATCATAGTCAATACACTGATAAGTTTTTTTTTCTTGTATCAACATGGCATATATGGATATTTCTCTTCAAAGCAATGATTCAGTCAAACTTGCGACCACCTGCTGTAAGTACCCTACCTATATACCTATGGCTGTGTAGTGCAAGAAATGTTTTAAAGATACCTATGGGGTAATCAGACATGGGTAATCAGACCTATGGGATCTGCTGGTTGTACGAGACGATTCAAATGTACTTTTGACGTGGCGATTCAAATGTACCACTCATACTTTTGACGTGGCGATTCAAATGTACCACTCATCCTTTGGACGGGACGTAAATGAATACCCCAGCTTCTGGAGAATACTGCAATCTTTACCCGTAAAAGACAACTTGCAACAGTTATGTTGGAAGTGGTTGTTGGCAATCTGTTGCAAGGCAATTTCCCGATCCCATCCATTCTTCTTGGGACAATAAAGATATCCGTCAACCCACCGAGCGCCTTCTTTTATTACCCGACATGTAATGCAAGACCTGAATGCGATTAAAATACACATTGAACATTATTCCGTATTCTAAAATAATTGCAAAAAAATACAAAAACCAATCTAACTCAATAAATATGTTTGCTTGTACAATAATACCCCCAGCAATGTTATTGTAAATGCGGTCTCTAATATCCGCTACAGACCGGTGTTACAGGCCGATGTTTTTGAAGTTCTATTTATGAACGAGCTTAAGCATTTGACCAATGTTGTAAACACCTTCACAAACAAAACTGTTCTCACGACTTTTTTTTTATTCTATCAATTATAATATCATTATTGTGCAAGTTAGATACAATAAAACCTGTCTAAACCGAACACTGAGTAAACCAAAAATCTGCCTAAGCCACACAGACTTTACAGTCCCTTCTACTAAATATCTATGTAATTTGAACCTGTGTAAACCAAACACCTGTCTAAAATGAACAAATTATTCAGTCCCAAAGGGGTTCGGTTTAGACAGGTTTTACTGTATATTACTATTGAAACAAAAGACGCATTGAATATAATGGGTTTCTGTTTCTGGTTTCTGTGCCGCTTCTTTTGTTTCAATAGTACTGTATCTTATACATAAGACGTGCGCTTGTTTACAATATCATGATCCAATTGTCAGAAAGACACCATTAGTATATTATGTGTTATAGCTGTAAAACGTTGTATTACAGTCAAAGATAATGCCAGTTCAATGAAAACAGATACAAAATGCAATATGTAGAAATAATTGTTAAGCTAAATTTTCGCTTAATTATATACATTCGTACACAGAAATGATTGACTTTATACACTAACAAGTGGCCACCATTAGCTAAATATGTAAGATATAATTCTGTTGTCATATGTTACTCGATACAGAATATATTTCAGGACGAACAACAAGTACATAAGTCCGTCGGGTAACAGACACAACAAAACATTAACTCCAACAAAACACAAATTTATTCTCAAAGATATACTTTTAGATATACATCAGATAAAACAAATTATTAGTACTAACCTTTAGGTAAACATGCTGATCGTAGAACTACTAGCCTTTGGGTAAACATGCTGATCGTAGAACTACTAACCTTCAGGTAAACATGGTGATAGTAGAACTACTAACCTTTAGGTAAACATGCTGATCGTAGAACTACTAACCTTTAGGTAAACATGCTGATCGTAGAACTACTAACCTTTAGGTCAATATACTGGTCGTAGAACTACTAACCTTTAGGTAAACATCCTGATCGTAGAACTACTAACCTTTAGGTAAACATCCTGATCGTAGAACTACTAACCTTTAGGTAAACATGGTGATAGTAGAACTACTAACCTTTAGGTAAACATGCTGATCGTAGAACTACTAACCTTTAGGTAAACATCCTGATCGTAGAACTACTAACCTTTAGGTAAACATGCTGATCGTAGAACTACTAATCGGTAGGTAAACATGCTGATCGTAGAACTACTAACCTTAAGATAAACATCCTTATCGCAGAACTACTAACCTTTAGGTAAACATCCTGATCGTAGAACTACTAACATTTAGGTAAACATACTGGTAGTAGAACTACTAACTTTTAGGTAAACATGCTGATCGTAGAACTACTAACCTTTAGGTCAACATACTGTTCGTAGAACTACTAACCTTTAGGTAAACATGCTGATCGTAGAACTACTAACCTTTAGGGAAACATCTTGACCGTAGAACTACTAACCTTTATGTAAACATGTTGATCGTAAAACTACTAACCTTTAGGTAAATATGCTGATCGTAGAACTACTAACCTTTAGGTAAACATGTTGATCGTAGAACTACTAACCTTTAGGGAAACATCCTGATCGTTGAACGTATATTCCTCTGTTTTCGTTGTTGTCAGCATCAAGTGTCTCAGCATGTATAAAGCCACTGGGTTGAACAGTATCAGGTTTAATATTTGTGGTAGGTTGAATTAATTCCTTTAAATCTGTTTCATGTGAAACTGGTTTTGTTATGGGACGTCTTTCTGGAGGTTGTGGAGTGTATTCATAACGACATTCTGGGTTTTCTTCTTCACAAGTTTTTAATATTTCGTGTATGTGTTGTATCATTCTGCCGATTTCGTTTATTGTAAACTGTGTAAATGTCTCCATGTGTCTGAGTGTGTAGTGAGTTGCTGTAATGATGATGACTTTATCACTATGAGGTATTAGTTGTTGTTTTATTACATTTTCTAACCTCGATTTGACGTGGTGACAATAGAATACTACAACCAATCGTTTGTCTCTTATGTCACTTAAAAGCTTTATCCCGAATGTGTTCTCTCTAGGATGGACCTCAAAATCACTTATCATAAATCCCAATGTTTCAATTTCCCTGGAGATTTCATTCGACCGAAGACATGGTTTTCTCTGTGAACATTTTAAAATGACACACTCGTGAC
Organism: Gigantidas platifrons; assembly: GCA_002080005.1. NCBI lineage: Eukaryota > Metazoa > Mollusca > Bivalvia > Mytilida > Modiolidae > Gigantidas > Gigantidas platifrons. Next base: position 47,729 of record MJUT01053427.1, read on the forward strand.
GCGGTGAGAGGATATCTACTAAGGGCATATAATCAGCCATGTTAGTTCTTAGTCACAACTTTCCTTCTTTAAGTGACTCTCCATATTCTGTAGTATAGTAGAAATCGTATCTCTAATCAAAGTTAAGACATGCAGAGTTTTAGAGTGTCTCCCACTTACGATAAGAAATTTAATTAGCGCACCACGATAGCCAAATTATCCATCTTTGACTCATTGTTTACCAGGAAGGACATGGTGACAGAAAATCATCCTATCATTTTATTCCACTTTTGTAGACATTCCTGGCTAATACGAAGTCACATGACAAATGATGATACTTTATAAGTTGTTCCCTCCGATCTCTAAAATTACAAAAAACACATTATCAATTTGTTTCACAGGACATTGTGGTGTAGTATTGTAATGACTTTTCCATACTCATTCTATGAGACTTTGACATTATATGATATCGATGCTGAAGCACAGCCATTGTTTGCACTTTTACTTCTTGAAAAGTATTCCATTGCTTGCATACAGATGACAAAATGTATTGTATGATGTTCTAGATCATGTAGCGTTCTATCCTTTCCTCGTGTGCTATGTATGATGTTCTAGATTATAGCGTTGTATCCTTTCCTCGTGTGCTATGCATGATGTTCTAGATTATAGCCTTCTATCTTTTCCTCGTGTGCTATGTATGATGTTCTACATTATAGCGTTCTATATAATAAAGCTCTTCGTCTGGTTATATGCTCATATATAGAAAGCACTTGTATAACTGTATCATATCACTGGCAGAGGTAGTTTGGGGTTATAATACTACTTTAACCCCTCCATTTTTAATGAAGTACCTGTGCCAAGCCAGGAAAGTCAGCGCTCATTGTTGAGTGTTCGCCCGGTTATATATGAGGATTGGTACTATGTGATAGGACTATCTAAATTGATACCCCTAACACACATATACATGACTTACTTTCCTGGCTTGGTACAGGCACTTCAATAAACAGTGGCGGGCTTTAACTATAAATAAAGAATTCAGAATTAAAATGAAGCACAAAAAAATACCCACAATGATTTTCTCTGGGAAATAACTTCTGATATAGATATTTCTTGTTAAAACGAGACGTATAACGACTGTTCTAAATATAGATATCATCTCATGACTTATATGAATATTAAGGTCAAATGTAGGTCGAAAATGTGAATTTGATGTCTACAGTTATATTAAATTACATTGCATAATACACAGTGACTTTTTTAAATAATAAACGAAAATTATGTATTGAAAATGGGCTATTGAATTGCATCAATGTTGTGAAATTTAAAGAAATTGCAAATTGTATATGAAGCAAAATTCAGTCTAAATATAGATTCGAAACAGTAATCGCAGCTATTTACTTCTATCTGACTAACTATTACTGGTATCATAATGAAAGGCAACAAAAAAGAAGTCAAAACTTATCATAGACAGACAATTACAGAAACTAAAACCTTAATCTTACTTTCAGGTATATTAATGACGTTCTGTCAATTAGTAACCTAAAGTTTGCAGACTGGATTCCTTTAACATAACATAAAGAACTTGAGATAAAGAAAAATATCAACTCATTTCTTGACATTTTTACCCCCTCCTCTTCCTTACTTCAAGGTAAACATCTGTCCTTTTCCCCTTCCCCACTTCGCCTCAATATTTTTTGTTTATTTGTGATCCTTTCGCTGACCCAATTATATCGTTACACTCCCGAGATATTTCTCTTTTCGACTACCACATTTAAATATACCTACCGGCCCCCCCTCAGACGAATTGGACAAGAATATTTAGCGAAGGTAGCTTGTTTTATTTTTAAGTCATTGAATCGGATACAGCCACTTCCGGTCCTGTTTAAATTGATTTAGAAAATAAAAAAAAGGGTGCTTTAAAAATAAAATGTCAATCATTTGGAGTTGAACATATTTTTATAATCTGCATTGGAACAATTATCTGTACTTTAAAGGCTTACTTTACATTTGAGAGGAGATGATCACGATGGCATTGTTACACATGGCCGGTCTAGAGAATTCCGAATTCATGTGAAAAATCCAGCGCAAACCGGAAGTGGCTGTATCCGATTCAATGACTTAAAAATAAAACAAATTTCGATACCAATCAAAATGTAATATCTCCATTTTCCGATTGTATTTGGGAACTGCTTTGACAATTTACTTAGAAACCCTATGTCGTTTATGTGCCCCTGTGAGATTAATAACTCGGTCTTCCATCATTCTATTGTATACCTAAACTGAATAATTGTCCTTTCCTCGTTCTATCGCAAACAACAATAATGTCCCCATAGACTAAATTCTGAGTTATGTCTAGAACATCGTCCAGGGGCACAAACACTCGAAGAACATTTCAGTTGTGAAATCTAAATTCCATACGCTGGTGCTGATGGGATATTGCTGTTATTGAATGAGAAGTTGGCTTTTAAGTTATTTTGCTTTCAAATATTTTGGTATTGGGCGTACCTGGTGAAGGTAATTTCATAAACGCTTCGTGCGCACTAAGCTTGATATCTACGTTTTCATTACTATTACAAGTTCCCCTTGGGTACCTCGAGTATTAAGATAACGCGGTCAGTGGTATTCTTTGGTCGATACCTCTGCTGGTGGACTATTAGTCCATTACTATTACAAGTTCCCCTTGGGTACCTCGAGTATTAAGAAGACGCGGTCAGTGGTATTCTTTGGTCGATACCTCTGCTGGTGGACTATTAGTCCTTGCGGGTATTATCCACCCAATCGTGGTTGCTTAGGCACTGACATGGTTTATTAGATATATTGTATTGAAATTCACAGTTCCTAAATAATGTATAATTTATTATTTAAACTAAGGTTCTCCACCATCAGTCATAGGTGATCTTTGCCAAATTTGGCCACCCTGTTTAGGGACTTTGGTTTTCTTGCTCCCAAAGACTTTTAAATTATTTGTCTTTCCAAAGATTTTTAAATAATTTGTCTTTACAAAGACTTTTAAATAATTTGTCTTTCCAATCTTTTAGCTTTGATCGTACCTGATGAAGATTATTCCAGAAACGTGTCGCGCACACACAACTTGATATGTACGTTTTCATTGTGTTAATTTTATTTAGCTATTCTTGGAGGAAGTTTGTCCCATGAGCGTATTGAAACAAATAAGAGGCAGTGGAGCTTAATTAACATTGGAATACCGATCGTCTGTTGAAACATTCAGTTCACAAAACAAGACAAATAAGTAGTCGATCAAAAACTAACATATCAATAATTGAATCCAGGTTTGATTATACCGGTACAAGACGAACATAGAGAGATCCGAATAGATTTTCGATTAAGCAAATATCCAGAATGAAACACAACAATACTATACACAAAACAAAACAGACTTACAAGTCTCTGTGTATGTTTTGTAATGTACTATTCTTGTTTGGGTTTTTTCTTTAGAAAACAAGTCACCTCAGCCGATTTTTGGGGTTTGGATTTGTGGTGTTTAACGCCACTTTCAACAATATTTCAGTTATTTCGTGGTGGTCAGTTTTGTTGGTGGAGGAAACCAGAGAACCTGGAGAAAATCATCGACCTGTCACTCACAAACTTTATCACACAATGTGTATCGAGTACACCTCGCCATTAATGGGGTTCGAATTCAAGTGGTGATAGGCACTGATTGCACAGGTAGTTGTAAATCAAACTACCATACGATTACGATTGTCCCACTATATTTGATATCTACGTTTTTATCGCTTTGAAAGTGAATGTTATACAGCAGTTTGATAGTGATTACTATTTTAAAGTGAATGTTATACAGCAGTTTGATAGTGATTACTATTTTAAAGTGAATGTTATACAGCAGTTTGATAGTGATTACTATTTTAAAGTGAATGTTATACAGCAGTTTGATAGTGATTACTATTTTAAAGAAAATATATTTAAGATATATTAAGACAGGCACTAAACAAATCGAAACAGAAATGGACTGACAATATGGATTGGGTGTTCGTGTCCTTAGAAATACACTAAAATTCGTATTGTATTGAATACCGGTAAAAACTTTGTATTGATTTTAAATTATGTTACAGGTGATTCATTATATATTTTGTATACCCTATTCAGTGAAATTGACAAAGCTAACACAGGTAATAAACGTGATATCTAATTTCGTGGGCTCGATGCGGTTCGGGGATAACCTTCATCAGTTAGCGTCAAAGTCAAAATATAGAAAAACAATATTATTCAAATTTAAAAGTCTTTGGGGAGAAATAAAGAAAAGGGGGGCCTAAAGAGAATAGCCTAAATCTTAAATTGGCAAAGTTTACATATGCCCGAGGGATGGGGGAACCTTAGTTTGTTTTATTGATATTGTTTAGGAACTGCAAAATATTTTCTGTCTATTGATTTTGTATTTCAATTTTCATCAGATATGTTTAGTTGTCTGGTTTTTGTGGTACTTAAATCTTTGATTCCAGTTGCTATTGTATTTTGTATGTTTGTGTACTGTTATTCTTTCCCCATCTCAAAATAGATATGATTTGGTTTGGACTGGCTTATGGTGTTTAATATTACAGTTAATCGACGTGAAGGTCAATTTTATTGGTGGAGGAAACCGGAGTACCCGGACAAAAACACCGACCTGTCGCAAGTCACTGACAAACTTTATCACATAATGTTGTATCGATTCGGTTCGAACTCACAACTTTAGTGGTGATAGGCATTGATTGCACAGATAGTTGTAAATCCAACTGTCATCCGATCACGACCACGACACCCCCACAAAAATAGATATGTTTCGTTCATATATATATATATAGTAATACAAAATATACAGCTCTTTACATAAGCTGTCTAAAAGATTTTTAAAAGATTTGATGTCAATGAAAAAAAAACGTATACATCCAGTCTCTTGAAATTTACTGTACTCATTATCATATTGAACCCTACAAATTGGAGTGCAATCTATTGTGATCAACTGACACAAGAAACTCTCAATAATTACTCAGAAGTTTTTACATTGAGAAATAAAATTAAATATGATGACACAAATTATTTTATGAGTGAAAAATGCTTTAGCTTTAATTTAATTCTTTATTTATTTCAAGAGGATTGCCGACAGCCAGAGGCTACGAGCGGTTCTCCTCAACATACATACAATACAAATCACAGTTACATAGTATTAGCAATATTAAACAGACCAGACAATATAATATACAATACAAGACAATGGTAAACATTCATGCACTCTCACACACAACACATTCGTGAACTATCGCACATTAACAGAAATTCAAATGATAGTATTGAAGAATATCAATAATTGCATACATGGATATTATAATTATGACAATAGTTTAATTTGAACTTTGAGGACGAAATTGATAAATTCAACGTTGAAATCGTTTTGTAGATTTAATAAATGTGAAGACACATTTTTTGCTTTGTTGTATGTGTTAAATTCTAATATAATTAATACATCTTACCAGTTGACATCAGAACGATAATGAAATTTCCAGTAGGTTTTCCTCCTTTCCATATATAAATATTTTGGAAATAGGAAACTATAAATAAATAGTTTGGAAATAGGAAACTATAAATAAATATTTTTCCGAATAAATTAGTTGCACCGTGTAACTTTATTTAGTTTTTTCTTCTTTTAAAGATATTGCTAGAACATGTTAGTCAATCAACCACATCTAATATTTAAAACATTGTTTATATATCGTATTATATATATCGTATGATTCTTGGCATTCGTTGAAGAAGGTGGATTTTCGTTTTTCAGTAATGTAGAATTTCATTTTGAATAAAAGGATTGTCAGTAGTTACTTTACTATGTTTTTGTCGGTAGTAGTGGTGGTAGCCACTGTATCACGCAGCGAAAAGGGAGGAAGTAAGTCAAGAGATCTATTTTCATTGTTATATCGAGGTATCACGCAACGTCAAAGAAAAGGGGAGGGGAGAGATCGCAGTGTACACCAAATATGTGACTGTATCCTTTGATCGAAGTAAAAGGGATACTGATATGTACACAGGGGCCATAGGGCCTTGTCACTATACACGTAAATATACTATCAATGCAGAAACACAAACGTGGATAGTGACAAGGCCCTGTGCAGGGGCTTTAATGTTTAAATTTTAAGAAATTGCACCATATACATTATTATGTAGGTACGTGTATTCTATATATAGCATAAAGGGTAACAATAAGAATATATACTCACATGTTTGTGTTTTTCAATTTAGCTTATGTTTTTAAATAGAAAGCACGTACACATGTAGCAATCACTGTCCATATTTACTCCTAAATGATTATTCTACCAACACGCCACTATTAAAGGTACAAGTTGGAAAGTCCCACAAAAAAGTATTAATATTTAATTTTTTATTATTACATAGTTTTTAAATAGCGCATTATCTAATATTCAAATTCCTCAAAGCGCTTTACATTAAAAAAAATTAAACTCAAATTACAAAAAGCAAAAACCAATATACAGAATAAAACTATTCACAGATAAATGTGAAACACTACATATGAATTTGGCAAAAGGAAAAGCTATAGCTAAAAATAAAAATTCAGAAAATGGTGTCTAATAAAAGTGGGGTTTAACACAGCCATAAAAATTGAACATTTACAAAATTAAAATACACGCTTAAAGCAGTAGAAGTGAATTAAAAAGAAAAACATTATTAAAAAAATACTAGGAGATTGATTAGAAAATAAATCATACACATTAAAAAAAAATTGTCAACTAAAAGAAGGGTTTAGCATTGACTAGTAAGGATAAAAATTCAGTTCTAGTAAAAATAGAAACAAAAATACATAAAAATGCACAAAAAATCAGTAAAAAAAAACCAGATGTGGTATAAACAGTTAATAATCTGGATATGCAAGTCTAAAAAGATGTGTTTTGACATTTTTCTTAAAACAAGAAAGTGATTGTTCATTCCTCAATTGACCAGGTAGGATATTCCAGAGTGTAGCAGCTGCTTTGTCAAAACGTCTCTCGCCATAAGTCTTGGTTCGTATACGATGCGGTTTAATTAATGCACAGTTCTCTGATCGCAATGAACGTGCTGGTTGATAGACGCTAACTAATTCCTGTAAATAGACGGGTGCACAGCCGTGTAGCGATTGAAAGAAGTACATCAAAAGTTTATATTGACAGCGATAGTGCACAAGAAGCCAATAGAGAGAAACGAGAATTGGAGTTATATGTTGGTGCTTCTTAGTTCTTGATATCAACCGTGCTGCGGTATTCTGAACACGTTGTAACTTGTTCGTTATATTAGCGGGTAGTCCATACGACATCGCATATCCGTAGTCTAACCGAGAAGTTACCAACGAATAGTAATATATTTCACAATGTACCTAAACGTGTCCATTACCTGAATAAAAAAAGTCGATAGGTAATAAATACCTATGCATATGGTTTAATCAGAATAAAGAATTCAGATGATATTTTTCCACGAATGTGACCTTCTATTTGCTATGCTGAATATTAGGAGGTCAGACCTATAATCCGAAAGACTGATAGTCTGACGGTCCAGTAGTCCAACAGTCCGGTAGTCCGACAGTCCGATAGTCCGACAGACTAAGTACATTTAATAGCTATTCTATGAAAATAAAATATATGTTCTTTATGAGAACTGTTCGCTTAGTCAAGTTGTGTGTGTGAAAGCAAGATCCGTCGTCAAACTGGCGTTGCAAAAGTCTTATGTGGGTTACTGAAGCATATATTAAAAATATTTCCATCAAATTTATTTTCTAGACATTTACTTTAGAGAATTAAAGAAACCAGGTCCGCATATATTGTCTAGATCCAGAATACGCAGCCTTTGCCTTTTGTTCCGATTGGTTCATCTAACCAAGACAGTCTTTTCAGTCCGGAACAAATCGCATCGATGGAGTAATGGTTAGCGTGCTCGTCTCGGTAGATCGTGGGTTCGAACCCCGGTCAGGTCAAAACAAAGACTATAAAATTGGTATTTGTTGTTTCTCCGCATAAGTACACAGCATTCAGGAGAAAGAGCAAATACTGGTTGGCTCGGAATCAGAATAATGTGTTCGAGTGAAGCGACACGTCTACCCGTGGACTGTTTTTTCAGTAAAATCCAGTGAAATCCAGCTAAGCGTGTTGGTCTAACTACAAAGCGGACCTCATCATCATCTCATTAAAACTTTACTTGTTCTTCCCATGATATATCTGAAAGATTTCTGAATTGGCGTTAAACAACAATCACTCACTCAGTCAGTTCAGAACAAATTGCCTGCTACATCAGCTCTATCGGAAAAATAATAATTTTACGGGGAAGAAGACGAACAGATTTAATTTGATCCAAAGTATCCCCTCGAAAATCGTATGGTCGTCACTTTGAGATTATCATTTAACTAAAGAAGTTTTCTATTTCTTCATTTAAGTGAATGAAAAAATTCAGCCATACAAGTACAAAATCAAACAAATATTCAAGAAAATTGGTCAAGTTAAAGCTTCAGATCTTTAAAGTGAAAAACAAACACATCTCTGTCGGACTATCGGGCCGTCGGACTATCGGACTGTCGGATCAGCGGGCTGTCGGACTAACGGGCTGTTGGATTATAGCTATGCTCCCAATATTTGTGAGGTGACAAAGTTTTTTTTAAATCAAACGAGAGTTTTGTGTGAATTAATTGACAGATTTCATAATGAAGGGAGGACTGAAAAGATGGTTGACACCCTTAAGTACATCGTGAAATATGGCACTTGTTGTGTAGGATTA
>MJUT01053428.1:31683-41772 GCA_002080005.1 Gigantidas platifrons
TTTCCTCTGAAACCAGTAAGTCAATTTAAAGCAAACATGGCATGAATGGTCCTTAGGTGGTCAACTTTCAAAATAATGGCCGCCATCAGCAAACGTAGTTTTAACATAGGACCCTATGGGAAAAATGTTTAATTTTGTTTTCCTGTGAAACCAGTAAGCCAATTTAAATCAAACATGGCATGAATGGTCCTTAGGTGGTAAACTTTTAGAATTATGTCCTGTGACCCCGACCTCCATCCAAGATGGCCACCGTCAGCGAACATAGGACCCTATGGGAAAAATGTTTAAATTTTTTTTCCTCTGAAACCAGTTAGCCAATTTAAAGCAAACATGGCATGAATGGTACTTAAATGGTCAACTTTCAAAATTATATCCAGTGACCCAGACCTCCATCCAAGATGGCCGCCATCAGCGGACCATTGGACTGTATGGGAATTTCATTGAGAAACTAGTCAACAAATTGAATATTTTGCATTATATGAATGTTACTTGGATGGTTCTACACCTGATCTATTATTTTGGTGCAGATTGGAAATTCAAGGTGACCTCCATTGACGGATGAAGTTTAACATACCGGTAGGTCCTTTACCAGAATTGTAATTTTGGTGCTGATCGGTAATTATTAAACGTGGCTGCCAGGGTTAGATAATGTTTTCTGATTCGTCAATCTTTAAAAATCTGGTCGGAAACTACTGATTCAATTGAATTTGTTTTCTGGTGAATGATCTATGGATGGTCCTCTACCTATATTGTAAATTTGGTTCCGATTTGAAATTCAAGATGGCCACCATAGACGAACAAAGTTTAACATAGAAGCCTACAAGACCCAATGGGAATTGTTCTCAGAAAGTACCAAGCCAGTTGACTTGATTTGTTCTATGCTGCTCCTATCTGCAAACAGAAAGACTTGAAAAATATGCTTGTTGATAACCTTATGATCATATATACTGTATCAGTCGAAAAACTGTGGACACAGAATACACGTATTTTTCGTGATGTATGACGTCTACTGATATTGTAAAATGAAGGAAAACGAATTATGAAAATTTTGAAAAAGGAATGAATAGGAACTTTAAAAAAAAAAAAGGGGGGGGGAGGAGGAAACGAAATCCATGCCCCATGCGCCTGTGGTTACAAATGTAGAATTTGTCTATAAAGCCATCACTTTGTACACAAATGTATCCATCTTTCGTTGTTAACATTATGCAATTTGTTCATCTCCTCTGAAACTACATGTACATGTTCGATTTCAGGAATGACGGTTGTGAGTTATAATTTTACCTTGATGCAGCAAGAAACATATCCGAGGGGGGCCTAAAATTGGAAAAAATTGATTTTTCACACGAAATACCCCCAAAAATGTTCGCACCTTGCTCCGCTCGCCGAAATTATTTTAAGTGCACACCCCTCCTAACTTGAAATCCTGGATTCGCCCCTGATAGCCATCATATATATTTAACATGTAGGCATTTTTTTGCGTCTGAATGGTTGAAACCTTTAAAATCTCCAGAACTACATATCTAAATGATTGATTCCATTGTACAAAGAGGAACATGTGTGGTCTAGTGGTTGAAGTCGATCACAACCCCAGCACCACTTCCGCGAATTCGTTGAATTTACAACTACTCGTACATGCAATCATTGCCTTTCGCCACCAAAGTTGTGAGTTTGGAACCCGATCATGGAGAGGTGTACTCGATACAACATTTTGTGATAAACAACTTTTCAGTGACTTGCGGTAAATCTATGGTTTTCTCCCGGTACTCCATTTTTTTTTCCACCAATAGAACCGACCGCCTAGATATAACTGAAATATTGTTGAAAGTGGCGTTAAACACCACATCCATAACCCTACATTGTAGGAATGTTCCTTGTACCGGTACTTGTTATATCACGTTTTTTTTTTTTTATCGATCGGAAATCCAAGTCGGCTGCCACCGTAGAACAAAGTTTCACCGCCCACTTAACTATTTATATGCAAACTTGGCTGAAATAATCCTATAATGGCACTTTATATACATTGTACATGTAAATGCCCTTTTTAGCTCACCTGACCCGAAGGGTCATGTGAGCTTTTGCCATCAATTGTCGTCGTCGTCCGTCGTAAACTTTTTCAAAAATCTTCTCCTCTGAAACTACCAGACCAATTGAAACCAAACTTGGTCTGAATCATCACTATGGTGTCTAGTTTCAAAATTGTGTCCGGTGATGCTGTGCACCAACCAACATGGCCGCTGTTACTAAAAATAGAACATATGGTAAAATTGCAGGTTTTTGGGTAATAACTCAAAAACCGTTAATAATATCAAAAATCTGACATGGGGTAAAAATTATCAGCACAGCAAGATCTACCTACTCTGCAATTTAGAAGTAAATCTGATGACCCATCTTGGAGTTGTTGCCCTTTTTTCATCAAATTTTAAAAATTTTAATACTTTTCGTCTTATATTTCAAAAACTATAAGAGATAGATGTTAAGTTTAAATAGCAAAATTGTGCAGCATGTCAAGATCTACCTACCTTGCAATTTTGAAGTTAATCTGATTACCCATCTTGGAGTTATTGCCCTTTTTTATCAAATTTTTAACATTTTAATACTTTTCGTCTTATATTTTAAAAACTGTAAGAGATAGATGTTAGGTTTAAACTGCAAAAATGTGCAGCATGTCAAGATCTAGCTACCCTGCAATTTTGAAGTAAATCCCATCACCCATTTTGGAGTTGTTGCCCTTTTTTTCATCAAATTTTCACAATTTTAATACTTTTCGTTTTTTTATTTAAAAAACTATAAGGGATAGAAGTTAAGTTTAAACTGCAAAAATGTGCAGCATGTCAAGATCTACAAAAATAGTTCACATTTGAAAATGTCCGACAACTGTGTGAAGAGTTATTCCTCTTGAAATACAGTTTGTTTTACTTTCACTGCTTTTGGTTACTTAAATAATCAAAGGGAAGCAACTCTATTACAAAATGTGAAGTAGCAAAAGCTAAATTTTGAGAATCATTGACATTTATGTTTTTTTTACAGCAATATTGATAACTTACATTAAAGGGGGGAACCCCTGCCCAACTTTTTTTGGAGAGGGGGTCTGCACTGAAGAGGGCTACATTTGTTATTTTTTGACCGGAGTTGTCAAGTTTTATTGACTGATGTTATTATACCCAGGTGAGCTATACAGGCTCATGGGAGCCTCTAGTTTATCAGTCATAGATCCAACATAGCTGCCACTGAAGTCCATAGTACATAACTTTTTTTTTTCTCGGAAGCTAAATATTTAATTGACCTGTTCATAAATAATATTAGGAATTTTAGTGGATTGTAAATCAAAGATCGCCACCCCACGGGACTTTAAGAAGACTATGTTTATTATTGGTAAGATATTTTTATCTAAAGACACTTTTCTACCACCAACAGAAATAAGTAACTAATTACAACATGGGTAATGAGAATGACCGCACTCACGTCAAGGTTTTCAGGCAACTACCTATGAACTGCCGTTTTTAGGTCAAAGTGTTATAACTGTCCAGTCTTTCTTCCAGCAAATACATGTAGTATGGCAAACAACAGCTATTAGCTTTTATTTAAAGCAAGATAGGCTTCATATATTAACACCAACAATAAACATTAGTTGTTCTTTATTTCAAAGTGACTAGATTCAGCGCTGTCAGGAACATGTATTTTGAAAGCGTTTATAATTTCTACAGTGGCTTCGGCACGATTCTGGTAGATCCCTCGATCAGGTCAGGCCATAGTGAAAAAAAAATCGGAAAGCCGAATTTAAAAGTATTTTGGGAGGATCTAATCAGGATGGCCAACAAATCGGCTATGTTACCGAAATATGGCTAAAGGGGACTAACTGTAGTTATATAATGATAAAGTTTTGTACTTTTTTTTTTATCTTTCGAAGCACTTACTATTAGTCAGATGATACCGTAGCATAAGTAGCCACCAGGTGAAAGTAAGAAATACGTAGATATCTAATTTACTGCGAACGGCGCATTTCTTGAAAAACCCACCAGGTACGCTCATAGTCAAGGTAATTGGAAAGCCAAATAATTAAAATGTGATTTGATTTGATTTTTGGTGTTTTAACGCCACTTTCAACAATATTTCAGCTATATCATGGAGACCAGTTTTAGTGGTGGAGGAAGCCGGAGAGAACCACCGACCATGGGCAAGCAACTGGTAAACTTTATCACTTGCCGCTACGAGTCGAGTGCACCCTTTTTTGTAATTTACAAAGCCGAGCGCGAACTCGCGCCATATTGATGATAGGCTTGTATGAGTTGTTAGATCCAACGACCTAACTCGTTGAACCACCCGGATCCCCATTTAAATGTATGCGAGAGAAAGGAAACCAAGGAAACCAACATTTTTTTACAAAATTATGAATGCATGAACTTAGACAGATTTTGCTAAATCCATATAGGATATATGGTTTGTCCGGCTAACTCCTCCTACAGTTTTTGAAGTAGACCTTTTATATTTTGTAGACAGTTAGTGCCAACACTGAAGGTGTGCATATTATATGGATTTTGATTTTCAACAAATTTTTTTACAAAATTATGCATATATGAACTTAGCCACTGACCTTTTGCATTGCATTTGTATTGTATGTGTCTTACAGACACAAACACCTTTTAAAGTCTATACATAAGTTTTCTACATCATACCCGATGAATAATATACCATTCCTTGAAATTAAGTTATATTGAAAATCCATTTTGGCTCTTCAAGACGCTTTCTTTGCATTATACTCCTACACATTCCCCAGAACCAAACCAAAAGCTACGGTAGTAAATTGGAGTGGGGGGTGGGGATAAGGTTGAGACGGGGGCATTCAATTTTCTAGTTTCCTTATTCTTAATGAAAGGTAGAGTCGGATTCAAATCGTTAAAAAAATGCATATGACATGTATAATAAAATGTTACACAGACAAGACATTTAATTTTACAATATACATATTACTGCTTCGATAATTCATGAATGACAATGGCATGATTGTCTATAATGTACAGTTGCTGTAATGGTTAGTATGATCGCCGCGAGTGCGGTAGATCGTTGGTTCGAGGTCCGGTTGGGTCAAACCAAATGCAATAAATTTGGTATGTGTTGCTTCTCCACAAAGAACACAGCTCTAAGTACAATGTAGCAAAAACAAAGACTGGTTTGATCTGAATCGGAATAATGTGCCCGAGTGGAGTGCTATGTCTATCCGCGAACTGTTGTTTCAGTTAGCTAGCACTATAAAAATCCAAGTCAGCGTGTCGGTCTAGTACAAAGCGGACATGGTCATCTCATCAAAATGTAACTTGTACACGCCATGATATAGCTTGGGAAAATGCTCACTTTACATCACTAACTCACTATACTGTGCAGTTACTGGTTCCTACATCACCTGGGCAATAACAATGTTGACTATGCTTATATTACCCCTTGATGTTTCTAATGCCTACATTGACTGTAACTAATCATTCATGTTCTATTTTCAGAAGTTGAATCTGTTCACGACTTTACTCAAAATGAAGTTCAAGATTTTCAGAAGAAATTGGTAAAATGGTATTGTGAAAACAAACGAGATTTGCCATGGAGAAAAGAGGTATTATTTTAAGTTCTACTGGACAGCGGTCAAGTGAGCATTTAGTATCACTATTCGCCAGTTTTCGTTAACACGTTTTTAAAGAACCATTTACATCAAACTGAATCAATGATATAAAGGTTAACCTGCACTTCTAGAGTGTAGTATATTGTGGGTTAGAGCCTAGATCGGGTCAAACCAAGGACTGGGAAATTGGTGTTTGTTGCTTCTCTGATAAGCATGCAGCATTAAGGAGAAAGAGCAAAGACCGGTTGGATCGGAATCAGGATAATGTGTCCAAGTGGGGTGACATGTCTATCAGCAGACTGTTGTTTCATTGAGCTAGCTCTATAAAAATCAAAATAACCGTAGTGGTCTAGTACAAAGCGGACTTCATCATCGTCTCATTTACAATTAACTTGTTCTCGCCATGATATAACTGAAAAATTGCTGATTTGGCGTTAAGCAACAATCACTCACTCACTCACTCCATTTACATCATGATTGTAATATTCATGTCTACACTTTTACAAATAAAGGCCTCAGTACGAATGGGGTCTAACATTTTAAATGGCAAAGATTAAAATGAAATTGTTTCTCAATTAAAATGTAATTGTCTTTGAGGTGAAGTATCTTTAAATTTGTGAATGGATACTCAAACATATACAATTTAAGGTCCCGTCCATATTTTAGCATAAGCTACACTAGGGAAAATGTTCAATATAATTCGTAGGAACCAGTTGTGGCAAGCCTATTGCAAATGACATGAATAATCGTTATGGAATTCAGGTGCAATCTGATACAAATGAAGACACTGAAGTCTATGGAGCCCAAGCTCTTGGTCCCAGAGATTAACATAGACTGCCTTGAGGGAAACATTAATTTTTTTCGTAAGAACCAATACTAGTAATTGAAATGCAACATTGATCTGTAGATTCAGGTTTGCAGAAATTTAGACCCAACCGTCCGAATCCATGTAAAATCAGATGCAATATGATATATTAGAAATATATAACATATATATCAGCATATAAAGCAATGAAATGCAATAGCATGCAGCTTAATTACTTGGTAAGTCTACTATACCATTGTGTAAGGTTAGTGATAAAGACTGCTCACCATGTAATATTAAATATATGAGCCTGGTGCTATTTACCGTTAAATACTTAAGTCAGAAGCTTAAGCATCGTGTCTTATAAACAGGAATTTGGATACCAACATTTAACATGTTATAATATATGATGTAATATGCATCTTAATTACCCTGCGAGTCATCTTCGCCTACCAATGATTGTGATTCAAGTTCTTCGAGAAGAGGTGGATCTTTACCTTTGGCTAGCGAAAATGCAGGTGATTCCATTTTACCATGGTGTAAGGTTGGTTATAAACCCCTCTCAGCATAAATATAAATGTATGTGTTTGATATCGTATTACGCATGGGCACCTCTTCTTGAGCTACTCTAAAAGAATCAGTATCTAGATATTTCCCTGGTACAAAAAATACATTAGACAAAAAGAAAAATACCTTTTTCTCCTGAGATTATTAATCAAGGCCACCGGGTCAAATTTTTAGGCGAGGGGATACGCCACGCCTTGCGTTGCCCTTGTTTTTGTTTGTTTTTCATTTGATTAATGTATGGATATTTACCCACGTAATGAGTGTTATCTTAATATATATTTTTTTCAGTTTGGGTGTCTGAAATTATGTTGCAACAGACACAAGTTGCCACAGTGATCAGTTACTATAACAAATGGATGAAGGTGAATTTTATTAATAGTTCCTGTGTATTTAGAATACAACAGGCTACTGAATTTATTTTTATTCTGAGACAAATGAGAACCAGAGGGTTTATTGGGTCCAAAAATTGACAAAGTCTGCAGCGAGTAAGCTTTAAAAGAAAGACTTGTGCTTGAAAACTGTAAATAATTCGAAAGCTATGAGTTATGTTACCTTTAATATGTACCATACATTAATGCAAGTTAATTTTGTTTGTTATTGAACTGCCAAATTTTGAAAACATTCCATCAATTATTTCAATGGTTGATCCACTTTAGGTTTTTGATCTTTAAGTAACTCGGGATATAATCAAAGATACCACCACATTTTAGTAATTACAAATGCTTTAATTTCTTTTCAGAAATGGCCAACATTGCAAGATCTTGCAAGAGCAACTTTAGAGGTATACATTATGATGATTTTTATTGTACTCTGAAATGTAATAACAGGACAATTTGACATTTTTATATTTGTTTTCCTGAGCGATATTGTCAGCATCAACAGACTGACTGACTGATACTCAAAATTATCCACCAAAATTATCAAACACATCATGACGCTACTGATAACACAATATTATTAAATTTTAAGGTCCCGATGTATCACAGCTCGTCCTATCCGACATGATGGTTTACCAGCGATAATCTGTGTATTGACCTTCATAATTGCCTTTATTCTGCATAGTGGATCTGTATTTTTTATGTTTTATGTGGTAGCATTTGATAACATAGAATTACTTTTACAGCAAGTATAGATCGGGTATATATCCCATAATAAAGTGAATATGCCTTTTTTTATTAGACACAAAATTCGCAACAAAATATAGTGAAAATGTTTGAAGTTAACTTCTATAGGGATATATATATGAAATGGTGCTTGCTATTTAAGATTGCCCTACACTTTTGAATATTCTGCAATATAATTGTTCTTGTCAATTTTACAGGAAGTAAATGAAGCTTGGTCTGGACTGGGATATTATTCAAGAGGAAGAAGACTTTTTGAAGGTGCTAAAAAGGTAAAATTCTTAAGTTTATTTACATTGGATTACTACTATTCATATGCTATATTATCTCTTTTAATATAGAGTGAACGAAGATCAGGAGGGTATGGTGTTTAATGCCAGTTTCAATAATATTGCAGTGATTTCGTGATGGTCAGTTTTATTTGAGGAGAAAATCAGAGTATCTGGAGAAAACCACCGACCTGCTGCAAGTCACTGACAAATATGACCTCTCTAATATATTGGTAATATTTGTATATATGACAGTGAAATTAATTGGTTATTTCACATGTCATATAATAACGCACTGTTGTGACGTCACAGTGCATAATTTTCAATCTGGTCACAATTGCAAAACCTTGAATTGACTTAGGTGATCATGAAATATTTTTGATAAAGCTAAGATAAATTAGATAACCAGAAAATAGCATGCTCCCTCTCATTTTATTTACAATCATTTGTATATACAAGCAAAAATAAGAGAAAAAATATTCACTCATTCCAGCAAATCCAATGATGAAAGTAATTGTTTTGCTAGGTTATATAATGGTCTTAGATTTTAAAATGTTTACCACATTATGACTATTTTATTAGGTTGTTGAAGAAATGAATGGAGAAATGCCTAAAACAGCCGATGATTTATTGAAGCATTTGCCGGGTGTAGGGAAATACACTGCTGGTGCTATAGCTTCTATATCATATAAACAGGTATTCAATTTTAGAACTGTAAACATCTCTTTATGTTATAAATACTAATTAGAAATAGTATGAAGTAACACAGAAACAAATGAACAAAATTAATCCAGAATTGGTTTAGATGGTCTTTGGGCACTCCTTTTCCAGAATTACCACATCCCCTATAAAATATAAAGTGCTTAAAACTATAAACTATAAACTACGCTTCAAGAATGGACGAAGATCCGTTGAAGAAGTGGTTCACCCGATAAAGGCAGCAGCATACAGAGAAGGTAACAGGTACAACAGACCCATCGTCCATTTCTTATGACAGCCATTGCTAAAATAGATATTTCTTTAATTGAACAATACTGTTTTAATTGTAAGTCAAAATTAGTTCACATTTATACTGCAGCATCCTGACAATATATTGTCGTGTTTGTCCGTCTAATTTTTGTTTTTCGTCTAATTTTCTACTAATGTTGTGTTCCTCGTGGGATAATTGGTTATTTATAGAAAGGAATTACAAGTTAACTTTATATTAATTCTTAATCAAAATGTTGATTTTTGTTTCTTCAGACAACAGGAATAGTTGATGGTAATGTTATACGAGTGTTATGTAGAATGAGAAAGATTGGGGCAGACAGTAATAGTCAGCCAGTACAGGATAAACTCTGGTGGGTTTCTTCTTGCAACTTGTATACCGTCAGTTAGTACAGTATATATTTTGATAGGTTAGTTCTTATAGCTGGATACCAGTTAGTTAATGTGGCATCAAAGTGGGAATGTTCCTTGTTTCAAATACATGTACATGTATATACATGTCAGTCAGTATAGGATAAACACTGGTAGGTTGCTTCTCTCAACTTCATGCCAGTTGATTGTTGCAGTATAAACTCTGGTATACACATCATTTTTAATATTTAAAAAGACTGGTGTTTTTGTTTCAAAGACCATTGCAACATTTTTTAATGTCTGGACAAACATTTGAATATTTCTTTTTTTAATTTTATTTCAGGCAGCTTGCTAACACAATTGTTGATCCTGATGAACCAGGGG
>MJUT01053428.1:51110-73483 GCA_002080005.1 Gigantidas platifrons
ATCTCTTTATGTTATAAATACTAATTAGAAATAGTATGAAGGAACACAGAAACAAATGAACAAAATTAATCCAGAATTGGTTGAGATGGTCTTTGGGCATTCTTCCAGAATTACCACACCCCCTATAAAATATAAAGTGCTTAAAACGTATAAACTATAAACTACGCTTCAAGAATGGACGAAGATCCGTTGAAGAAGTGGTTCACCCGATAAAGGCAGCAGCATACAGAGAAGGTAACAGGTACAACAGACCCGTCGTCCATTTCTTATGACAGCTATTGCTAAGATAGATATTTCTTTAATTGAACAATACTGTTTTAATTTTAAGTCAAAATTAGTTCACATTTATACTGCAGCATCCTGACAATATATTGTCGTGTTTGTCCATCTAATTTTTGTTTTTCGTCTAATTTTCTACTAATGTTGTGTTCCTCGTGGGATAATTGGTTATTTATAGAAAGGAATTACAAGTTAACTTTATATTAATTCTTAATCAAAATGTTGATTTTTGTTTCTTCAGACAACAGGAATAGTTGATGGTAATGTTATACGAGTGTTATGTAGAATGGGAAAGATTGGGGCAGACAGTACCAGTCAGCCAGTACAGGATAAACTCTGGTAGGTTTCTTCTTGCAACTTGTATACCGTCAGTTAGTACAGTATATATTTTGATAGGTTTGTTCTTATAGCTGGATACCAGTTAGTTAATGTGGCATCAAAGTGGGAATGTTCCTTGTTTCAAATACATGTATATACATGTCAGTCAGTATAGGATAAACACTGGTAGGTTGCTTCTCTCAACTTCATGCCAGTTGATTGTTGCGGTATAAACTCTGGTATACACATCATTTTTAATATTTAAAAAGACTGGTGTTTTTGTTTCAAAGACCATTGCAACATTGTTTAATGTCTGGACAAACATTTGAATATTTCTTTTTTTAATTTTATTTCAGGCAGCTTGCTAACACAATTGTTGATCCTGATGAACCAGGGGATTTTAACCAAGGTCTAATGGAATTAGGAGCTGCAGTTTGTACCCCAAAGACACCAAGTTGTGTCAAATGTCATGTCAAGGGGCTTTGTTTGGCTTATCTAGAGGTATGTAGCAAAAAGTGAAATTGGAAGCTAGTTTATATCCCTAAAATACCAAGATGTGGTAAATGTCTTGTTAATGAGGTTTTCTTAGCTTAATAGTATCAAGATGTAAGGACTTACAAAAGGAATTGGGAAGTTGTGGGAAATGTCCTGTCAAGTGACTTTTGTGAGGAAAGATGGGGTCAGTGTCTATAGTTCTTGTCCCAATACAATACAAAAATGTGGCAAATGTACTGTCATGAGACTTTGCTGCTTTATCTTGAAGTAAGAACTAATCAAAGGAATTAGTATAATTTTTATGCATCATGTAAACCTGCACACAAAGTTGTAGCAAATGCCTTTTCAAGAGGCTTTGTTTGGCTTATCTTCAGGTAAGGACTAACAATGAATTAGGTGCTAAAGTTTGTTCTCTAAAACATTATATTGTAGCATATTTCCTATCAAGGGCCTTTGTGTGATTTATCTAGAGGGCAGTTAGTAGCTTAGCTACGTACAGGTCTTGAACAATGCATGTTTTATTTACTGAACTATTGATACATGAGATTGCACAAACAATACTTATGCACACGGTCACCTGCGGGATTTGCCAGGTCACATGATGGGTATTATAGGATATAGCTAATTTGATTTTTTTCCTTATGTATGTTACTCCTAGACTGGACAGAAATAACGTTCTTATTTGTATAATACACCCATTGGGTTGGTTCTTGGAAACCTTAATACTTCGGGTGCGAACCCTCTTCACTGGTGTTTGTTCAGAAGTCAACGAACTGAACCATTCGACCACTCGTGTCCTCTTATTGCTAGTCATGGCGTTTTATTTGTTGACCTATTGGCTACTGTTCTATGGACATGACTTACAGTTTCTGATTTTCTTTTTTTCAGATAGAGAAAGAGAAGGAACAAAAGTCGAAACAGTTTAAAAAAGAAAATGAAGAAAAAATAAACACTGTCCAAGATATTGAATCATGTAAGTTCATCAGCAGTTGACATTTATTTACTGTCTGGGAAGATGTAAGGTTGAATAAAACATAAAAGCTATTGGTAACACTACTTTCCAAAAACAAATGCATGTGTCGGATGAATAAATGTCTGACCAATTTTCGATGTATTTTTTGTAATTTCACCCTCCAGCGTAACACGGTAACACCATCATATCTCACAGTTTCTATGAAATATTAGGGTATTCCGAATCCATTTATATATTTTTTGTAATTTTAGGTTCAGAAAATTGTCCTTTGTGTTTTCAAAATAATGATGAATATGACCTTAGGTATGTATAGACAATATTAGTGTCTTAAACTATAAAGTTTATTTGAATGAGGCATAAAAACTTGGATACAGGCGAGTTTCTCTGAGCCTTTCCCTAGTTCTGCACTGAATCCACATAAACGTTATATTTTAACAACTGCATTAATTGTGTTTATCCTGCAGAAAAATTATACATCTATCCCTTGATCCCTTTTGATATTTTCTGTCAACAGGAAGTGAACTGTATTGACAACTAGTTTCCCAAAGCGCAATAGGTAATATGTGCCAGGGTACCAGAAAGGCTCTATTTCGGTCAGTGACAGTATATAGCAAACATTTTTCAATTCAATGCAATTAGACTACTCAAATAGAACCAGTACAATTTATATATGTTGTTAGTTGCTAATGATACACCCTCCAATTTGAATAAACATGCATTTGGCTGCTGATTATGATAGTTACTGGAAGATAAGCTTGAAACATTCAGAGCCTCTTCATTGCTGGCATTGTTAATGTAAAATACATGTTAATCTTTAATTAATGGTAATAGGTAAAAATACCTTAACCACACAGTCACCCATGTTCACATATTTCATAATGTTTAATATAAATAGAATTTACTCTGTTATTTTTCATATAGTTTAGGTGTTCAAAATTACCCAAGAAAGGGTAAGAAGAAGGCAGCACGAGAAGAGAGAACTAAAGTGTGTATTGTATGTAAGAAGAAGAATGCAACCACTTATTATTGTATTGTACAAAGACCAGAAAAGGGTAAATTTATAATGTTATATTTTATTATTCCAATCTTTAACACTTTAGCTACTTTTTAGTATATATTTGCGAATTGCATTGGCATTATGTTGATGCCTGTATTTATAAATTTGTTGTTGGAATTGCTTATTTTAAAATACCTGTTTGAGTATGCAAATTATGTGCTGAGTAAGGCAAAACTCTTTCTCGTGACAAACAACCATATAAAAAGAAACTTGTAATTTCGAACACACTATGCACTTGTAGTATCCAAAAAAAACAACACAGCTGTTTAAAATGATCTCCCGAGAATCTTTTTGGTGTGTGCATGAATCATATGATATAACTATAATACTTTAAGTGAAACACAAATTGTTTATTTTAATATCTCAGATTATGTTATTTGGAGGGCTATTTGCTTGCTTGTTGGAGTTTCTCTATAGCACATTTTATATATTTGGAGAACTGTCACCTGGCTAGTGGGAGTTTCTCTGTAATATTTATTTTATTTACAGGGTTATTAGCTGGTTTGTGGGAGTTTCCCTCCTTGTTACAGGAAAATAATTCAGAAGATATTTCATCTCAGAAAGTTTTAAAAGATAGCTGTGGTCTTTGTGTTGCCACTGTTTTAACATCGTGTCATGTTGGTGAGGTAAATATTTGTTTTTGTTAATGGAAATTAATGACAATATGGACGTGTTCTGATGGAAATTAAGGTCAATTTAAAAAAAAAAAAAAACGGAATGAACAGATTTCACAGAGTTGTATAACATATTTACATAAAATATCATCACATCCACCTATTACACGTCTATTTCCACACATCCACCTATTACACGTCTATTTCCACACATCCAACTATTACACGTCTATTTCCACACATCCACCTATTACACGTCTATTTCCACACATCCACCTATTACACGTGTTATGGTGGGGTCTGTGTTGCTCATCATTTTAGTTTTTTATGTTGTCGTATTAAATGTGTTTGCGTTCTGAGTTCTGTTTTGTGATATCGATACGATTTACGCATAAATACAATATTCTGTTCGTCCTTACCTCCAGTTGTTTGTAAGAGGACTCCTGTCTTATTTACATTATTTGTGTGTGTTTGTGTATAGTGATGTCCAACACATATTGTGTTGTGTTTTTGTTTTGTTTGTCTTCATCTTGTGTACCCTATGTTGCCGGTTTCTCTGGATTGTCCATTTTTGATTGCCCATTCGGTATTTGCTAATGTTTATTTCACACATACGTCTTATCTGCAGGTATCAAATCTTTTTTCACCTCCACAGTATTACTAGTTTTAAATATATGTTCGTGCATCATCTTAATTTTTAACAGGTATTAAACCACTTTGGCCCATCCATCTATTGTTATTGTTAAATTTGCATTCACAAACCCAATTATTACTAATATTACATCTCTATTCACACATCGACCCTATAGCTAGATACAGATATTGAGCCTATTTCATACAGCCATTTTGTATATTATTATTTTTGTACCCTTTCCAAGACAATGCCATCCTATTTACAGGTGCTACATATATTTTCACACATCCATCAGACCTACATTATAGACAGTATAACAGTTGAAGACATTGATGAAGATCACTGTACCAGACCTGTTAGATGGGTCACAGAGACAGAGTTTAAAGAGGCAGCTATATCAACTGCCATGAAAAAGGTAGGAGACAAATGTCTTTTATGTTAACAGGCCCATAAAACTAGTTTAACCCGCTACTATTTATTGAAATTAGCGATCATGTATTTGTTTGTTAGGGATCAGAGCCTCTGAATAGCGTTATGGGCGTTCCGAAGTAATGAACTAGAAAATGACCGCCACAACAGACGATGAACATTCGAAATCTTTTGCGCCACATTTTTGAGCCAAAGTAAATATTTTATCGCCAAAATAATAGATTTTTCGCCATATGCGCAAATGGCGCACGCCAGCGGAAACCTCTGACTCAGAGGTCATGTATTTGTTTGTTAGGGGTCAGAGGTCATGTATTTGTGTGAGCGGTATTGATTTTGTCTCTTACTACGATTTTTCTATAGGATTTTTGGAAATGTTCCGACAGTGTGGTATTTTTTTTAATATATATATTTTTTATTTTCATTTTTATTCGACTTGAAACTTGTTGAGCAGTTTTTTGTTGATAATTTATTAACAAGAAGCTTTTAAAAACATTGGGGATCAATATTACATTCAGATTCAGCATACTTGTTTCAGCAGGCAGATCATACTTTAATTTTCCTTCTGGCAATCACCAACAACCATAATTTTTACATTACACTACATGAGAAGACTCTTGTTGTGTTACAATTTGCTATATTTCGCATACGAACATCTCATGTTAATTTGTAAATGCTGTTTTTACAAATACAGCTAGTAAAATGAGAATATTGGCCGGTATCCGTATTAAAGTGGGAAATTTAAGGAAATGTACAGATATATGAATTTACAGTTGATTTAACTGTTCAACATCTGAAATGAACAAACTGAAAAATGAATATTGAATTCTTTATTTCAGGTTTTTAGGGCATTCCAATCAATTGATGAAAAGGTATGTATACATACCTGTTTGCTAAATATTCACAAAAACAAATATTCCATGTGTCTATTATAATTCCTGGGTTAAGATATGATTTCAAATCTATAAACTTACCGAATGGTATCTGGTTCATTACAAGCATATACATTTCTTTATATGACCGAAGGCTATATTGAGGCCGTCGTGGCCGTGGTCGTATGGTAGTTTTATTTACAACTACCAATGCAAATGGTGCCTATCACCACTGATGGTGTGGGTTCGACTCCCACTCAGGGCGAGGTGTATAACATTATATGATAAAGTTTGTCATTGACTTGCAGCAGTTCAGTGGTTTTCTCCATGTCTTCCAGCTTCCTCCACCAATAAAACTGACCACCACGATATAACTGAAATATTGTTGAAAGTGGTGTTAAACACCATAAAACAAACAAACAACCAAACCAAAGGCTATGTATTTTAGGCTTGAAAAGGTGAATATTTATCCATAACAGCATATTATGGATATACTGCAGTATATAATCAAAAGTCGATATATGATTTGTTATTATAATGAGTGTATGAGTGATCGTTGTTTAACATGAAGTTGGCAATTTTTCAGCTATATAAATAGCGAGAACAAGTTACATTTCGATGAGATGATGACGACAATGATGATGTTATAGTACTAGCACATTGAATCAACATTCAACAGTACATAGATAGACATGCAGCTCCACTTAGACACATTATTCTGATTCCGAGCATAATAGTCTTGGTTCTTACTCCTTAAATGTTGTGTACTTATCTGAAAAGCAGAAAATACCAAATTGTTAGTCATTTGTTTAACCCGACGGTAGCTCGAACCACGGTATTGCATTTGACACGAGTACTCTGAGCAGTACACCACCTACACGTTTTTCTTTTTTAAGTTATATGATAATGGAAGAAATTGCATGATTTCTATACATTATCCTTTATAAAATTGGAGCTAATAGTGAATAAGGTGATTCTGATTTGAAATTACCGCTATTTCGTCATGTACAAATTTGAAGAAAAATACTTTTTTTCAAGAGCCATGTAATCAATGTACAAAAATGCATGTGCAGTGTAAATTGACTAAAAGCAATTTCCCTGTAATTATGTTAATTTCACTGTACAGAAAAAAAAAAAAAAAAAAAAAATGCCATCAACATACCATGTGATTTTTCCTCAAGATATTTATATATTTTACATATAATCTTTACTCAATATGTATATTTTACAGGGAATAAAAAGTGCCTGCAGTAGAAAGAAGAAGAGTATTGATAAGAAGTAGCCTTCTATTAACAGTTTCTTCAAGGCAAAGTCTTAACACTGATCAGACTAGACATATACAGTTTTATATATCAATATTTTATATATATAGTTGTTCATGTTTGTTGTTCATTTTGGCCATTGATAAGGTTTGAGACCAATTGTTTCAATGCACAGTGTTGACCTTGACATCGATTGTTGATGTTGTAGGTTTTTTCTCTTAATCTACTCAACCAATGTGAAATCAAATTGTGTTAGAATATGGTCATTTAGTGTCTGCAAGCTTTATGTTTGTTTTGTATTGATTGAAATTAAAGATGTGTATCACCATAGAATATCATGGAAAAGTATTTAATCTTTGTTATCAACATCCTTAAAACTGATTGACCGAAAATTGTCCCTAATGGTTATTAGATAAAAAACAGTTCCTATTGGTTAATCGGATGGAAAAACACATGTATATATATATATATCTATGATAAGGGCCGTCGTGGTCGTGATCGTATGGCAGGTGGATTTACAACCACCTGTGCAATCAGTGCATATCATCAGTAATATAGTGATTTCAAATCTTGCTAATGGCGAGGTGTACTCGATACAAGATTATGTGATAACGTTTGTCAGTGACTTGCAACAGTTTGGGTTTCCTCCACCAATAAAACTGGCCGTCACTATATTACTGAAATATTGTTGAAAGTGATGTTAAACATCATAACTGTAACCCCTACATGTGATGTTAAACATCATAACTGTAACCCCTATATGTGATGTTAAACATCATAACTGTAACCCCTATATGTGATGTTAAACATCATAACTGTAACCCCTACATGTGATGTTAAACATCATAACTGTAACCCCTATATGTGATGTTAAACATCATAACTGTAACCCCTATATGTGATGTTAAACATCATAACTGTAACCCCTACATGTGATGTTAAACATCATAACTGTAACCCCTACATGGGATTTATTTTCAATGTGTTATTGTAAATCACGTTGTATCCTTTCATGTACAAAAACAAAATAACAATGAACTGTGGAAGATTATTTATTTTGTTGAATTTTGTTCTTAGAAAAATTAAATATATTTCATGAAATCATAATGGTATCTTCTAAGTCAATCTTCATTATTTTATTACATTTGTGTTCAATGATATCTGTTTTCTGTTTCTTTCCTGTTTGTTTAATAACCACCCTTCTGTTTGCATACTACAAATACATAATATAATGGTAAATATTTCATACTGATCCAGATGATGTTGATATACTATACTGACTAAATACTTTGTGTAACTCCATATACGAGTTGTGTTATGTACTTATTTATAATATAATATTAATATTGGGGCATTGTTTATCATTATCTAGTAATGTTTGCCTCATACAACATTGAGTATCTTGCGATTTGTGCGAGAAATTATATCCTGCTCTCCACTGTGTAAGGGACAAAATTCATCACTCATGGAAGATATCCTTGATACTCGATAAGCACCCTTGAAAGAATCCATTAATTTGATTAATAGTTTTTTCCTCTTTATTCATGGTCTTCTTTGTGTGGATTGCAATTTAGAGTTGAACACCAACATCTTTATGAGTTTACAGTTTACGAGTTCCGCATAAAAAATATGTTCGGTTCACCTTTACCTCCAGTTGTTTTACGTTATTTGTGTTTGTTTGCATATAGTGGTGTCCAACACCTATTGTGTTATGTTTTTTGTGTTTTTTTTAGCTCACCTGGCCAAAGGCCATGTCAGCTTTTGCCATGGTAAGCGTCCGTCGTCCGTCCGTTAGCTTTTCACATTTAACTGTTCTTCTCTGAAACCGCTGAACAGATTTCAACCAAACTTCCCATAAATGTTCATTGGATGGTCCTCTACCAAATTTGTGTTTTTGGTATAGATCGGAAATTCAACATGGCTGCCGGGGCCAATAATGTGTTCTGATTGGTTGAAACTTTGAAAATCTTCTTGTCAGAAACCACTAAACCAATTGAATTGTGACTTTGCAGGAATAATCATTGGGTTGTCCTGTACTAAACTTGTGAATCGTTTGCCGATCGGAGATTCAAGATGGCCACCATGACTCGACTTAGTTTAACATTGGACCCTATGGGAATTTCACATTTTCATCTTTTTTTCTGAAACCACGAAACAGATTTGAACCAAACTTGGCAGAAATGTTCATTAGATGGTCATATACAAGATTTTTGTTTTTGGCGCTGATCGGAAATCCAACATGGCTGCCAGGGCCCATAATGTGTTCTGATTGGTCTAAATTTTAATAATCTTCTTGTTAGAAACCACTAAGCCAATTGAATTGTAACTTTACAGGAATGATCATTGGGTGGTCCTGTACTAAACATGTGAATCGTTTGTTGATCGGAAATTCAAGATGGCCGCCATGACTCGACTTAGTTTTAACACAGGACCCTATGGAAAAAATGTTTAAAAGTCTTCTCCTCTGAAACCAGCAAGTCAATATAAAGCAAACATGGCATGAATGGTCCTTAGGTGGTCAACTTTCAAAAGTATATCCTGTGAACCCAACCTCCATCCAAGATGGCCACCATCAGCGGACATAGTTTTAACATAGGACCATATGGGAAAATTGTTTAAAAGTCTTCTCCTCTGAAACCAGTCAATCAATTTAAAGCAAACATGGCATGGATGGTCCTTGGGTAGTATACTTTTAAAATTGTGTCCGGTGACCACGACCTCCATCCAAGATGACTGCCATGAGCAGACATAGTTTTAACATAAAACCCTATGGGATTTGAATAGTAAGTTAGATGTATTCGGCATGCAGACATTCTTAAGAGGACTTAGTTATGTCAGGTGAGCGATACAGGCTCATCTGAGCCTCTAGTTTTTGTCTTCGTCTCGCACACACCATGTTGTCAGTTCCTTTGGATTGTCCATTCTTGGTTGCTCCTTCTGTTTTCTCTAATGTTTAATTAGATTCTGTTGAAACTTACTTGAAATTCAATTGAAAATATACATAAGATTATTCGTTGTTCAGAATTATAATATTCTGTTCACAGGTAAAGCTGTAATAATTGTGAACTACATAATTATGTTCCATATCGAAATCCGATATGACAAGATTAGATATAGATATTATTTGATTTGTACCATAATCTACATATAGTTTCTACAGTGAGTTGACAAAATGTTTTCCATAGTAGAGACGCATAAAATAGAAGGAACCATATAGTGGCAGGCGTACATGTTTTCACTGCAGGCGTATTTAATTAATTACGGATTTTGACGGCGACTTTCTCGACTTTGTGATTGTATGGGTAGTTTGAATCCCCATAATGGCGAAGAATACTTGATACAACATTAATTGATAAAGTTTGGCAGTGACTTGCAGCAGGTCGGTAGATTTCTCCCGGTACTTCGATGTCCTCCATCAATAAAGCTGACCGCAACGATATCTAACTGAAACATTGCTGAAAGTGGCGCTAAGACTCGTATCCATAACCCTAATTCTAAACATTTAAAGAGAGTGAGTGGCTGTTTAACGTCAAGTGTGCATTTTGTCTAGCTATATCTTGTTACAATCATCTCACCATTGTCATTCGTTTTCTTCATAACCATTTTCATCTTCCCGTTTATGGTCATCTTCCTTGTGCATGTAAACTCCTTACATCTCTGAATCTTTTTGTCTCCTTCGTTAATGCACATACCTTCAAATTTACACCCTAAAAACAATATGCGTTTGATCAATGTGCACATTTATATGATAATTTGCCACACATATTGATTAGTGAGTGACCATCAACAAACAAAATTGAAAATCGACAACACTTGATAAAACTTTCTTTCTACCCTTAAATTGTAAAAATTATGTTACAATTGAATTGTCCCGATCATTTTTGTAAGCATGCTTTATGCTTAATTAACGATGCAAAAAGTGTCAGTGTTGTTGGTCAAGATTAAAACTATTTTTTAGGATACAATGTAATTGCATTGCTTTCCATAATTTACGCATACAGATTTGTCCAATGAACAACTATGTCAAATTCAAAAGTAAGATGAGAGGTTATTGTTCGTTTTGTTGATATTGGTGGAATTGATGACCATCACTGTATAAACTTTCTTTTCATAATGTATTGCAGAATCAGTCATACCAAGCACAAGCCATGCAAGCTTTCTCACAAAGTAACAAACTTACCCCTTCCTGTCTCATGAAACCATGCTTTGTTGATGAAGTTATTGACGAAACAGGTCCTTGTCACGCATGTCCTAGGTGTTGTATAAGACTGTCCATTGTCATAGCAACTACCTTTACGAATGCATCCTAACATTTAATGAAAAAAGAAAACAATAAATCGGTGATGATAATATAAAATGACGTTTGATGGTAATCATTAGCACATTTTCTTGCTTTAGTGTACGATAAATGCAGTTATTAAACAATTATGACCTGCAAACATCCACTCTTACAATTCCCAAATACAATGTATATTTGATTGTCTTTACGTTTTTAGGTCTCTCCACGTCAGGAAATTACATTGTAGCCATTAATATAATCAGCTTCATGTGTACTTATGTCAGTTGGTAACCCAATTAAGTAATTATCTTAGTGATAACATTAACATTGGATGACACATATAATGCTAGTGTGGTCTATAACATAGCATTATTCGATATCTCAGTCCAATAGGGCGCCGTCGTAGTCGTGGTCGTATGGTAGTTGGATTTACAACTACATATATTATAATCAGTGCCTATCACCACTAACTGTGAGTTCGAACACCGCTCTTGGCGAAATATACTAGATACAACATTATGTTATAAAATTTGTCAGTGATTTACAACAGGTCGCAGGTTTTCTCCGGGTATTCTGATTTCCGCCACCACAATATACAATGTAACTGAAATATTGTTGAACCTAGCCCAATACATTGTACCTCCTTAGTTGTGACAATGACAAGTTTGGAAAGTCAGAAGTTACAAGTTATTTCTGTTCTAATCATAAAATATCCTCAAAGCGAAATTAGATACAGAAGATACACAATATCAACTAAACTTGAAATTAAAACAAGCAATGATAATGATACTAACTGGCATGCAGGGGAAGTTTGTAGAAGTTCATTCCATCTGATATACATCGCTTTACAACACATCTATATGTCCAAACCTCTCCAATAGACCGGCAGCCTTTAGCATAGCCACAACCTTTAACGGAGATTTTAATCTGTCATGTTTATAAATTATCCAAAATAAAAGGTCTACAATTGACCTCAGTTCATCAGTAATCGCTTTATTTGATACATAAATACTCACGGTGAACTTCATGTCTTGTTTTCCTATCGAAATTTCATTTATTGTGTTTCATGTAATTATATAAAATGCCTTTGTGAATCATGTGACAAAAATGAAAAGTTTGAAGATACCAAAGGGATAATCAAAAAGCAGTAAATGGAAGAAGGACAGACAATACAATGGCCAAAAGGAATGGGACAAGCAATGCTCTACAAAACATTACACAGAAAACAGAAAATCGAGCAACACGAACCCCACTAAACACAGGGGGTGAACTTAATCTTGCTTAATCTTGAACTTGTATCGTTTTGTCTACCATTGTCGTTTTGTGTTGGTCATTATTTTGACTGTCAGTCTTCGATTTACGGCTTCTGGTTACCCCTTTGGTATCTTCATACTTTTACTATGTTCGGTTAGAATAAGCCATTCTGCTTAATATTGGCGACACGGCATACATTTCATAATTGTTATCGTTAGAACTGTGTACGACTAAGACTTTCGGCTGAATATCAACGAGATCACCCTTTCTTATTAATTCAATATAATCTACATTTTTTTTGTATTGTGACAATTTTGGCGATACATTACGTTCATGCTAATAACAAAAATAATAATTAAAATAAATAAATTTAAAAAAAAAGAAGAAATAATATAAAAATNAATAATAATTAAGATAAATAAATAAATAAAAAAAATAATATAAAAAAACAAAATTAAAATTAATACTAGTATAAAAAAATAAATAAATAACTTGATACATGTGATTAAATGTTCATGCATGGTATTTAGATGTATTATCATGCTTCATAATAAAATATATGTGTTGTACAAGAATATACAATTACTGTATTCATGAGGAAAAGATGAGGTTTTGCTATGTTTTAATACTAACCACCAATATCTTGTAACAATGGTAATTCAGTGACAATTTTTCCATTGACTTTTGATATCTTACACCGACGTTTCTTACAAGGTCCGTCCCTGACTATATCTCCATCTTTTAAGCATTTCTTTTCACCGGTTTTCCGCTGCTGAAATTCACATCCTGTTAAGCAAAAGATAAAATAGTAATCCAAAACGTGTTTGAGATAGTGAAAGGATAATATTTGAGTTTCACTAAAACAAAAAACACACCATAGTTTCAATTGTGTTTATTTAAACGATATTTACATTTGAACGTTTTTACTTCCATGAACATAAATATTGTCCCGTAAAATATTTTAAAATTTAGGGAAACAAGGTAACTTTTAACAGCCTCCTGAATACCTGAACAAAAGCATGACATGTAGGTTATACCTAGGTCTATATGATATAACCTTCATATACAGTCACATCTGACTTTAAGGGTACTTGTATATAACAAATCGCTGTCTATAAAGGGCAGTTTCGTTTTCTCCGTGTAATCAATAATGCATGCAATTTGATCTTATATATTAAAGGCAACTGATCACAAAGAGCACATTTTCAGGGTCACTTCAGTGCCCTTTGTAACAGGTTTGACTGTACATGTAGAACATATGAATCTATAGCTCCTTTTCTGGTAGTAATGATATAGGGTCTACTAGTAAACCGTATGGCTCCATTTCAAGTATTCAATATCACGGGTGGTTTGCTACGTCACACGCACTGATACTTGACATCGCGAACATCGCCTCGAGGTAGGTTTATGCAGTTGTACAATTTAAAAAAAGGAAAACTAACAAAATCAAGTAGTTCACCGAAGGGCCCACATATCAGACTTCATTGTTAGCATACATTCATTGCGTGGAAACTCGTCAGTTTTGCAAACACTTCTGNATAATTAAAATAAATAAATTTAAAAAAAAAGAAGAAATAATATAAAAATACAAAATTAAAATTAATATAAAAAAAATAAAATAAAAAATTTGATACACGTGATTAAATGTTCATGCATGGTATTTAGATGTATTATCATGCTTCTTAATAAAAATACATGTGTTGCACAAGAATATACAATACTGTATATACATGTCTTTTCATGGGGAAAAGATGAGGTTTTGCTATGTTTTAATACTAACCACCAATATCTTGTAACAATGGTAATTCAGTGACAATTTTTCCATTGACTTTTGATATCTTACACCGACGTTTCTTACAAGGTCCGTCCCTGACTATTTCTCCGTCTTTTAAGCATTTCTTTTCACCGGTTTTCCGCTGCTGAAATTCACATCCTGTTAAACAAAAGATAAAATAGTGATTCAAAACGTGTTTGAGATAGTGAAAGGATAAAATTTGAGTTTCATTTAAACAAAAACACACCATAGTTTCAATTGTATTTATTTAAACGATATTTACATTTGAACATAAATATTGTCCCGTAAAATATTCTAAAATTTAGGGAAACAAGGTAACTTTTTACAGCCTCCTGAATACCTGAACAAAATCATGACATGTAGGTTATACCTAGGTCTATATGATATAACCTTCATATACAGTCACACCCGACTTAAAGGGTACTTGTATATAACAAATCGTTATCTATAAAGGGCAGTTTCGTTTTCTCCGTGTAATCAATAATGCATGCAATTTGATCTTTTATATTAAGGGCAACTAATCACAAAGAGCACATTTTCAGGGTCACCTCAGTGCCTTTTATATACAAGTTTGACTGTACGTGTAGAGCATATGACTATTTTTCTGATAGCCATGATAGAGGGTCTACTAGTAAACCATATGGCTCCATTTCAAGTATTCAATATAGGGCTTTCCTGTAGATCTGAAAGACACGTGCATTGTAAATGGTATAACAGTCCTGTATGTCAGTTAATATACAGTTCACTCACTTTAATATAGTAGATACCTTTGTTAATTTCTACAGAACGATATCCAGCGCTTGTCAGCATGCATGTGTATTCAGCACAACCAGATGTCCAATTTGTGCCTTCAGCATGACATACACCGTTCATAAGGCAAGCTGAAGTAGAAATATACAAATAACAAGAATGTAAATGTAATGTCAAAATTCGTAACATTTCAGAATTGTATATTTATCATTCAAATTGTTGATAATATTAATGTTAGATAATGTGTGTGTATATATATATATATATGGGTTTATATGAGTGATTCTGGTTTAGATCAGCAGTTTCTCAGCTATATCATGCCGAGAACAAATTGTATATCAGTGAGGTGGATGATGATGTCTGCTTTGCAAAATACCAACACGCTTAGTTGGAGTTGTATCGTGCTATTCTACTAAAACAACAATTCATGGGTACGTGCACATGTCACTCCAATCGAAACCTACAATACATATAATTGGTCATATGTACCTGTTTCCACATGTGGCCAATCAGTCAGATATTTGTACATGTGTTCTGATTTAAACATAGGACTTACCAGTCGGACAGTTGGCGATTTGACCTCACTCCCACATGCGACTTAGCAGTCGGATATTTGTTCATATATCCCGATTCCCACATACGACTTACCAGTCCAGTATTTTGTTTTACAAATTATGATTCCCAAATGTGATTTACCAAACGCATAATTGTTGGTATCACCCGATTCCCACATGTGACTTGCCAGTTGGATATTTGCTCATGCATCCTCATTATTTACCTGTCGGATATTTGCTCATGTGTCCTTCCTCACAAATATACATCAAGCAAGGGGTTATGCTACTCATCATCCCTGAACCTTCTTCGTACACCATACCATTCACATAGCAATTTATTGCTGAAAGACAAAAATGTCAGCATTTATAATTTGTCAATGAACTTGGAGCATTCTCAGAAAATTTGAATAATATATCATTGATATTGACAGCTTTCAATCATTGGTTTATTAATTTAGATATATTAATTACTAAACTTTACAGTTTCTAAATTATGAAATTATTAATAACCCTACGGTTCTCGTCCCTCGGACATAGGTGACCTTGGCCGATTGTGGCAATTATGTTTTTGGCCCTTTGGTTTTATTGCTCCTAACACTTTAAATTATTTAAAAAAAAGTACGGAAAGCCAAATAATTCAAAAGTCTTTGAGAGCACATAAGGGTAATAACAAAATTACCGAACACCGAGCAATATTCCAAAGGGAAAGACAAAACTCATAAGTCAACAAACAGACAAAATCAATCAACAACCGGGAAACTGGGAAACTGCAATGGCCCTGACTTAGTACAGACATTTCCAAAGAAATGGTGAGTTGAATCATATCTTACGGCGCCAAACCTCCAGCATATCAAAGGGTATAAACAGTTTAACCAAATTCGGCTATGGTCACTTATGCCTGAGGAGATGTAGGAGAACCTTAGTTTTAATAATAATTACATTAGTTAGGAACTGTAAATTTCAATAATAAATATATCTGACATGTCGAATGCACCACTTCATGGAATAATTATGTTGTAAATAATGCATGGATGTATGGATTGTTGAAGTCGTTGCCTTCTAAGCACACCTCCAATGCCACTCACGTGAGTTTTCGCCCCAATACTCACTTTATGTGTTAAGATTTTTCAGACACCTACCCAAGATCGAGATCTCTTCTACATACAGGTAACCAGGGCATAGCTGAATAAAGTGCTGCAAGTGATAATTAGCATTAGTTACCCGAATACTAACCTGTTTGCAATTATACATATTATAAATGAATTATATAACATTGGAATTCCTTACGTTGCCATATCCCAGGAGAAGTACCACTGGTACCTTCAGCTTTCTGATCGTCATTCACAAAACTTGGGATGCCACCATTGTTTAAATTACCATCATCAATTAATACAATGTCTACAATGGAAATTGTATTTTTCATCACCAATTGATATGCTATAAAAATAGGTTGTGAATATCTAAATAAATTTGATAAATTGTTATATCTCCTTCTATATCTGCTTAACCACTTGCTTAAATATTAATAATATTTTGAATCACCACGGTGGTTACATTTCTTCCTCAGAATTCCCTTAATGTTCTTTCGACGGTCATTAACAACGGAAATTCGCAGCTAAAATATTTTTGACGTTTTATTCATATGGAAAACAGATTCCTCTTCTGTTACCAGTGGGTTGCAATATTTCTCCGCTCTCGATAGTTAAATTTCTACTTTCTAGCTATCTCAATGGCTATCTTGAGTAGAGAAATTTCGCAATCCACTGATAGCAGTAGGCGAATCTATATCATGGGATGTTACGTGTATGCATTGTCAATATAAATCAAATTGATCAATTGTTACCTCCCTCTGTACCACCTTTGGCTCTTGGAAACGCCTAGAAATGAATATGACGAAAAGTAAAATAGTTGGTGCACAAATTCAACATCTGTAAAAGAGTCTTAATTAGTGTATGAGGCGTTGTGGATTCGAGATGTGTACCATCTCTGTATCACATTGAAGATTCCTGTTTGGTTCTGAGAATCCCCAGAGATCAATGCGATGCAAAATAAAACAAAAAAGAATAGAATAAACACAGCTTGATGTCCTTGCGAAGATTAATTTGAGTGTTGTTGTTTTCTATCAAGTAGCATAGGATGATAATTTTGTGGGTTAAGGATAATGTGATATCGACGCGGACGATGACGAAAGACTGTGGATAGTGATTCCTATGTGTCGATTCTGTTATGCAGACGACATAACAAAAAAGACAGGCAAGCAATATTATCTTAGATAAACGTTAGAGACCACCGAAGCGACAATCAAAAAAGGACTATACAGAGATACTGGTAACATTGGGAACACAATTCAAGACACAAAACGAAGACAAGCAAACAAAAACAAAAACACAACACAACACAGAAAAAAAGGATGAGAAACACGGATACCACACCAAAAACCGTGGGTGAACCCGGATGACTAGCGAAGGGTAAGCATTTCCTGGTTCTTATAGGGCATCCGCCATGTTCCTCATATAAATAAGCTTGCGTATTCTGAATTCGTCATAAATTACTGCATCTTTGCATTGCAACTATTCTGTTTCTATTACTAGTAATCACAAAATTTTAACAAGTAACCAATTAAAGTCCAATCGTTGCAGTCAATAGATCGTCCAGAATATTGTATGAAATATTTACCATTTGACTTTATCGATCAGTCAGTCGATCTATTCATTAGACAATGCAATTGCTTTTCAAACTAACAACCTAAAGATTTGCTTCAACAATTAATATTCAGTAGACAAAGTAAGCGCTGTTTTTTATCCATTCTTACTAATAAACATATTAGTGTTATATTTTCCTATCATTTTTGTAGCATATTTCTTTTTTATTGTTTGTGTATGATTGTTTGCCGGATCCAAATCCAGACTTCAAGAAGGGATGACTGTAGTCCCATTAAGAAGCTTAGTTCATCGCTATGTTGTTTTCCGTGCCAGGAGATATGACTTTTGCATGAATGCTTTCCATATTGTGAAGTTAATCAGTTACATGAAGCAACAATCACTCCTTCAATCTTTTATTTAAATACCGAAATTAAGATAATATTACCTGATTGTCCAACTCCATTAAAAGAAGTCGAATCGTGTTCTGATTTTCCGTCATCACCCTGAACAATTTTCTCCACCATAGTTCCTTCTGTTCCAAACATTCCCATTGAATTAGCACCAGATAAATCACCGGTATCCACCCAAGAAGCCCCATTCAATATATCTTGGCCATCTGTATCACTCGGGAATACATGGACGTGTGCGTCCATATTGTCACTGTTAGTTCTATCATTCGCTCCGTCATTTGCCATAGTACCAATAACGGAAACTCCTGGAATCTGTGCTAAATGTTCATCACGATCAAAGTTAAAAGTACCACCATCATTATTGGTGATGGGGTTATACGGGTCAATCCAGTCATTGCTCTCTACAATAGGAATATTCTCCGCTTCCTTGTTGTCGCCCTTGGCGTCGGGTTTGCTTGTGTCAACATCCGTTTGGTATGCTGTTACTGGTACAAAAACCATTAGTGTTATAATGGTACCAGCAAATAATCTTGAACTATTTCGTAGCATTGTTTTTGTGTTTTTGTGTAGTAAAGCTCATACAATAGGCTGTAATTAAATAATAAATATTTAAGCTAGTTCAAAATGTTTCATTTGAGTAATATGACGAGAGTAATGCATATTGTTTGGGGGATAATACAAAAATAGATTTTTATAAAGGGTTGATTTATTGATTGAGTGGGTGTTGACTGTTTTGTATCCAGCATGCATTTACACAACGGAATCAAGTTCAACGATATAGAAAGCATATACATGTATAGAAATATAGAACTAAAGGCTAAATGGGTTAACCGGAGGAACGAGATCTGACTGCCTCTGGAAAAGTATGGAGCCATTACCAGTATGTAAGAAACATATAACATTTTGTAGAGGCTTTGCAATGCACCTACTCTTTGTGATAATCTAAATAGAGAATTTAGCGTGCAGGAAGGGTCCACGTTCAGCCTTTCTATTTTATAACCTAACAACCCGACTACCATTCCCTATCTGTCTATTGTGGATATGCTGGTCACCGTTACCAGTATATTTATAAAGGAAATATCACATTTGTTGAATCGAAGTTCGATATGACCCATCACATTCCATTATATCATATATCCATAGTACATGCAAGTAAAAAGGATTACGTTTAAAACCAAGAGGATCATCAAGGGAATTTTATTTGGATATATTGAAAATAACAAAGGTGTATAACAGAACAAATATAATGATTTATTATTATTTAGAAATAAAATTTGAAGTGGAGAGGTCATTAAACATGTTGAAATAGTTTGCTACATTCTCTAAATATGAAATGTACAGGCGATACTTTCCATTGATCGAAACAAGTGGCTGTGTTATCATCCCTAAGCCTGAAGAATTAATAATTTCGGATTAGTGAATTTGACTCTGCAATCGAAGTCATGTATTTAATGCAACCCCGTAGTTTAATGAATGTGATTATATTTAAATCATTTTTCAAGAGAACTACAAAGCTATTGCCTCCTGCCTCACACAACGTATCTATGAGTAGGATTATATACAGAAATCTCTTAAAATTTGCAATAAACACTTTCACAATTATATTATCTTTGGACAGAATCCAAAGCTTTTTAAGTTAGTTCCCCCTCCTCGTTCATTTAAATGCAGTCTACCAGTTATTACTATTGATATTTATTAATATAGACCCTTTAGACGTAATATCTATTTTTGTTTATCTGTGGCAAAAAGCTGTAGTTCTTATATTATACTATTATACTTGAAATATTGTTGAAAGTGGCGTTAAACTACATATCCCTAACTCTATGTTTACGGCAAATCCCATATTGTAACGTCTACTTTGTAAATTTTCAAATATTCTTACCAAGCATATTTCGACAGTTAAAGATAGAGAGCATTCGATATCACTCGAGAAGTTGAGTACAAAAGGTGCTGCTACAAAGATGTATGTGTTGTCTCCAATCATTGTCAGATGAAGGTTATTCCAGAAAGGCTAAATTCGGTATCTATGTCTTTATTAATATCACTGGGTCGATACCTCTGTTGGTGGACTATTAGTCCCAGTGGTATCATCCGCCCAGTAGTCAATATTTTGGCACTGATATGGTTTATTAGATATATATTTATCATATATTTTATGATGATATGGTGTAATTTGTATGGTTGATACCGCCATCTCTGAGTGTCAGTTCTCAAGCCCCGGGCTGATATGAGGTCCGATATGGATTTTCAATGTAAAACCCGTATCACAACCCTTTTATTACAAAAATGTATATAGTAACAAATATTTTAGTAACAAATTCTGAAATTTTATGAAAATTTTGATTTTTTTTTTATTCATTTTATGAAATTTTTGAAATTTTTTGAATTTTTGAAAATTTTAAACTCTTATGAAATTTTTTAAAGTTTTAATTTTTTTTTTAATTTTTGAAAATTTTGAAATTTTTGTTAATGGTATTTTTTGATTTTCTATGATGAGTAATGCATCTATTCGCAATGTGACCATAAACATTTATGGTGACAATATTAAAAATCCATAATTGTGAAGTAAATTCCACAAGTTATAAAACATTGATTTTGAGTTGTTGAATTAAATGTTTGTTGTTAATGGTATTTTTTTATTTTCTACAGGCTAAATCTTTTTAGTTGAATATATATGATAAATAGATTATAACATGGCATTTTCCATATCGGCCCTGGTATCAGCCCTCGACTCATATCGGCCCTCGGGTCCGATATGATAGTCTCAGGCTGATACCAGGGCCGATATGAAAAATGTCATGTAATAATCTATAATTATCAAAATGTACTGCTCCTAAATCAAGTAATTTGTATTAAAACTAAGGTTCTCCTACCTCAGGTATAGGTGACCTTAGCTGCTTTTAGCTATCCTGTTTAGGTTTTTTGATTTTCTTGCTCTCACAGATTTTGAACTTATTTGGCTTTCAAATAATTTGACTTTGATGAAAGTTATTCCAGAAACGCGTCGTACGCACTAAATTTGATATCTACGAATTTATTTCAGATTCTCCAAGAAGAGTTTGAAGGGGAAATCAGAATCCGTATATCGAAGAAGAACAGACAACACAATGACCAAAAGAAAAAGTACAAAAGGACAAACAACGATCTACAAAACATACACATCAAACTAAAGATCGAGTAACACGAACCCAACTAAAAGCAGGGGATGAACTCGTGTGCTCCGGAAGGGTAAGCAGTTCCTGCTCCACTAGTGGCACCCGTCGTGTTAATATAGCCCCAAAACATTCAAAATATGTTCCTGGTCACATTGGCGGTTGTTGGTGCGACTTCACGTTGTCCGATCTTTTTGTTAACTTTATTGATTGCATGCTTTGTCTGACTGGATTGTGATTTATTTTGTAATGTTCTCCCGAAATGACAAAGCAACAATATCTCAAATAATCATCTCAACGAGATCCAATCAAAGTATCTTCAGTCCGAATGTTAATATTGCTGTCGTTATGGAGACATATATGAACCGGTTAACTATTGAAATAATATATGACAGCAATGTGTATAGAAAATGATATACTAAGTTTAAGAGGAGGATTCCTTAAAATGATATACTAAGTTTAAGAGGAGGACTCCTTAAAATGATATACTAAGTTTAAGAGGAGGACTCGTTAAAATCATATACTAAGTTTAAGAGGAGGATTCCTTAAAATGATATACTAAGTTTAAGAGGAGGACTCCTTAAAATGATATACTAAGTTTAAGAGG
>MJUT01053428.1:73759-86236 GCA_002080005.1 Gigantidas platifrons
TAAGATTAAGAGGAGGACTCCTTAAAATGATATACTAAGTTTAAGAGGAGGACTCCTTAAAATGATATACTAAGTCTAAGAGGATGACTCCTTAAAATGATATACTAAGTTTAAGAGGAGGACTCGTTAAAATGATATACTAAGTTTAAGAGGAGGACTCCTTAAAATGCTATACTAAGTTTTAGAGGAGGACTCCTTAAAATGATATACTAAGTTTAAGAGGAGGACTCGTTAAAATCATATACTAAGTTTAAGAGGAGGACTCCTTAAAATGATATACTAAGTTTTAGAGGAGGACTCCTTAAAATGATATACTAAGTTTAAGAGGAGGACTCGTTAAAATCATATACTAAGTTTAAGAGGAGGATTCCTTAAAATGATATACTAAGTTTAAGAGGATGACTCCTTAAAATGATATACTAAGTTTAAGAGGATGACTCGTTAAAATCATATACTAAGTTTAAGAGGAGGATTCCTTAAAATGATATACTAAGTTTAAGAGGAGGACTCCTTAAAATGATATACTAAGTTTAAGAGGAGGACTCCTTAACTGTTCAGGGGTTTTTTTTCGCAAACTTTCATAGACCTGGAAAATACAATAAATTATTAAACTGATGCTGCTGTATTCAACAAGAAATTTTGGTATATATTGCACAATAAATATCGATATTACAAGTCCAAAAATTATTAATATGATATTTTTTTCGTGTGGTAGCATAGATCCCCCGATCCTCCCTAAAAGTTGAATGGTCGGTTTCTCAAAACAGAGATATCGTACAATAAAATGGTTCAACTTTAAAAAAAAAGATAATTATATACAGTGTATTTAAGTATAGAACAACAAAGAAATATCAGGCATGAAAACACAGTGTTATAACATTCATGAAATAAAGTAACTTACGATCAATTCGGTGATGTCCTTTATTTCTTATAAGATGGCAATCCTACCAGAATCACAAACTTTTAATAAATGTCTGTTTACAGAACATATATTTATATTACCATTGTAAATTGAGGATTACGTATTTTTAGCATTAAAACCATTGCATAAAAAAATAAATAACAATTTGATTGGGTTCAACACCCAATTTATTACTCAATACTTCGTGTTGTGAATAAAATTAGCCCAAAACTGTCCCCCATAGTAATAGTGCATTTCATTTAAGATGAAAGATGTTCTCTTCAGCTTATGTATGTGGTATTCAGACATCACAGTGGGATCTCATTAATGGCCAATCTTTTCGAACAATATATAAAATTGATTAAATTAAACTTATTCATGCAGGATTTTCTCCTGGTAAATATTTAAATTTCAAACTTTACCTTAAACATTATTTTTTCAATAAATTTAGTTATTTTCTGAAACGTGTACTTGTCTCGTAAGAGCTAAACATGTAATTGACTTATAAACCTTGCTTGACATGCACCAGGAAATAAACAAATAATAACAATAAAACACACTATACCGATATTAGGGCATGGTAACCAATATTTTAATTAAAAAAGACTAAATAGCAACCCTATTTACATAAAATGTCATCGCCATTGAAACTTTCTTTTCATGATAGGGCATAGTACTAACCATTGTAATACATGAAATGAATTAAGCAACATGTGTAGAATAAACAATTCAATTCAAGCTGTTGTAAAATGTAGCATGGTTTTCACAAATAAACCATGTTTTATTTTCACAAATGAAACAAGTTATCCATAACTGAAACAATGGTAAAATGAAACTTACTTTTCGCAAATGAAACAAGCTGTTCACAAACGATATATATTTTTTTTCTAAGTTTAACGAGCTATTGTAAAACGAAGCAATCAATACGTATAACGATCATAGAGTCTGGTGGAGTGTATGCCGACATGCATAACCTTGAAGGCTTTTTAATATAGGTGGCTATAATATCATACCGTTTATTACAATCCCCATCCTTCTTCTTACCTATTCCATGCCTTATCACTAGCTTTTAACAAAAGTTACATTAGGGGAACAATTTGGACAATTCCTGAGGACCGGGTGTGCTTTGTTGTTGTTGTTGTTGTTGTTGTTTTTACCACCTGTCACATAGATAAATATGGTAAGCACTTTGATACTACATGTACTGAAATCAATCTTCAAGTATTTTTGTAATTTTTATTGAACATGCCAAAATCCAAAGGGGTGGCTCCATGAATAAACCAGTATTTGCAGTTTAAACCTTATTACGGGAAGTTAATCACCGTGATTCTACTTATCATACATTCCGTTGATTGAGAGCTATTAGGAGTTATCATATTTTATTAATCAAATCTTCATATAATTACTCAAAATAATTGCAGAAAGGTTTATTCGACCCGATGAAAAAATAAAATAAAATAAAGAATATGAATATGAATGTTTCCACCTTCATATATGACTTCAAATTACAAATTGCCAATGTGTTGTCTATCCTTCTTCGATCTAATTTATTTACAAATGTCGCAGGCGACACAATTTTGCAATTTTTTAAAGAAATTAATTTATATAAAAAAAAATATAGTTATATAACATATGTTCTAGATGTATGTTTTTTTTTTCTTTTTAATGTTTCTTTTATTTGTACAATCCCCCTCCCATAGGGTGTGCCGGGGGTAGAATAGGCACCAGGTTTCTCCGTTCTAGAGGCACTAGTCCTCTAAAAGGGGGGAAGTTAAATGGGACAGAGAGCTTCTTTGGCTTGAAGGGGCATCCGTCGGTTGTGCGGAATGTACAAATTCACAACCAATCCGTCCTTCGGATGAGACGTAAATAAAACCGAACTCCCGTGTTGAGAGATTGCCACCCTCGTCGCACGTTAAAGAACCCAGTGTAACAGCTCATTATAAGCATTATGCTCATGATGAGTGGTCCATAGGAGACCTGTTGCACTGGCTAAATTATCCGTCCCTACCCATGACCTTTCCTTGTTTTGAGTCCCGTGGCGTTTAAATTTTTTCTCTCGTCCTGAATATAACTGAAAAATTGCTCGCTGGACGTTAAGCATCAATCAATCAATCAATCAATCAATCAATCAATCAATCAATCAATCAATCAATCAATTTACGGAATCTTATTGCCCCTCTAGTATCTTCAAACTCTTCTTAATGTTTCCATGACTACTA
This sequence comes from Gigantidas platifrons, assembly GCA_002080005.1. Taxonomy (NCBI): domain Eukaryota; kingdom Metazoa; phylum Mollusca; class Bivalvia; order Mytilida; family Modiolidae; genus Gigantidas; species Gigantidas platifrons. The sequence goes on from MJUT01053428.1 coordinate 76,883, forward strand.
ATACATCTAAGTGTTGCCATAGGAAAGTGTATATTTATCACATCAGAATTGGTGTTGGTATCGCTTTGAAAAAGACCAACACCATTAGTTGGATTTTTAAAGTGTTAGGTCACCGAAGCAAATTCAACGGGTGTAATGTTTAGTCTGCTCGTCTTGAGTGCGGTAGGTCATTGGTTCGAGCGCCGATCGGGTCAAACCAAAGAACATAAAATTGGTACTTGCTGTTTCTCCTCTAGGTATTAAGGAGAATGAACAAAATACTGGTTGTCTCGGAATCGGGATAATGTTTCTGAGTGGAGCGACATGTTAACCGGCGGACTATTGTTTCAGTAAGAAGCTGGCAATATAAAAATGTAACTCAGCGTGTTGATCTAAAAAATGGACATGATCATCATCTCTAATGTACAGACAATGGACAAAAGTATTCGCACGCTTCCAATTTCCCCTAAATATTTCATGTAAAACAACAATTTTTCAGAAGCTTATCCTGAAGTCAATTCACACCCGATTTCGATCATTTTTATATCAATAAAAACATAATTTTATGTAGTTTTACTGTATAATCTCAAAATAATTTTCTATGATAAACATTTTGAGAATATACAAGCTAAACACACAACTGAATTAATTTCTTCCGAAATACAATGCTTTGATAGTACCTTTGTACATAAATTATTTAAGTCTGTGTTTAAATCGTGGCGACTTGAAAAACATGCTTCAAACCGTTATTTCAAAATAATTACTACTATAAACTACACATCTTTCTGCTTTCATTGATAAAATAATAATTAAAATCGGACGTGAATTGATTTCAAGATAATGTTTTGAAAAACTGTAGTTAAGAAATATATAGGGTAAATTGGAAGCGTGCGAATACTTTCGTCCATTGTCTGTAGCTTGGTCTCGTCATGATATAGCTGAAAGTTTGCTCATTAGGCGTAAAACAACAATCACTCACTCAAACAAAATTTGTGCTGTTTAGCTTTAGCCTACTTGTTATATTTTATTGGTGCATGGATATATTACTTGAATTTCTGTATTTGAAATACCATACCTCCTATATATTGATATAGTTCAGCACAATAAACGTTTACCCTAAAAGAAAATCATCTCAATTTGGCAAATTTCAAATACAGACCCTTGTTCAGAGAACAACAAAAGTGTTTGTAGTAGAAATCGGATGTACAAAGGTTGTTTTCCCCTCATAACTAACTGGATTCAACGAAACACTAGATTTACGCAACTAATATCAATAAATCGTCATCTTTACAGTGTTTTATTATAAGCATTTAGAAGTTAGAACCATCATTACGATAATTCTTTCATCTTTGAAAGTAAACCTAATCGGTGGAGTAATTGTAGCCTTGAGTGTGTAGATCGTGATTTCGAGCCCCGGTCGGGTCCTGCCAATGACTATAAAATTGCTGTTAGTTGCTTGCCCGCTGAACACGCAGCATTAAGGGGAAAGAACCAAGACTGGTGGAATCGGAATCAAAATAATGTGTCCGAGTGGTACGACATGTGATTATTCTCAATATCAAAGATCATTGAGCATATTTAATAATTGAAACCAAATAAATCAGTTGAAATGAATAATACAAACAACTTTTAATGTCCTTTTTGTTACTGATCCTTGACGATGTTTATGGAATTACAAATAAACATACTTTTAATGTCCATAACGCATTGTGTGTCCAGATGAATGTTATTCCAGAAACACTTCCGTGTCGCCTTGTACACTACATGATTTATTCTACCATTAGAATGGATGCTATTAAATTATTTGTGTGTCCACAGTGGCCTTGTGATCTGCTACGTTCGAGGTCTTGGTTTTCACAATCACTTGATCTTTGTTCGATAAACATCATGGTCTTGTTTGCTCTTTGTAAATATTAAGTAGCTTCAGTGGACACTACATGAAATGAAGCTTAAACAGAAAAAAACATTAACTAGAAAATAGCGTTTTTAACCTTTGTCTAAAGCGTTTATCTGATAATCCATAAATGACGGGATTGGCGATATTGTTGATAAATATAGTCCAAAATAGAGTCCAAAATACGACACCCTGTGCGTAAGACATGCTGCATTCCAAAGTTGATCCGACATGAAGAACCAGAGCTAAACCATGATGTATTAACGAACTCAACACATATACAGTTGTTATGATAAAGAAGGTTAATGTCGTTTTTGTGGTCTGTATATTTTTGGTCGCGATTGCCGCACCTTTATTGAGCAAACGATTTTCTGGGGTATATTTTGTGAAATATGTCGACATCCGGTGCACTCGAATCATTATTACAAAATATGTGACTATCAAACATCCAGATACTATGACCACAAGTACTGTCAAGATGATGTACTGCCACCACGCGACTTCCTGTAGTAAAGCGCCATCTTCTTTAAAGCACTGAGTCACTGTTATTCCACCATTTTCCGATTTAATCTCAGAAATGCCATAAATGAATGGCACGTGCCACGATATCATTAATGCAATAACATTTACGATAATACACGAAAGTTTTGCCTTCTTTACGGACCACTGAACACTGAGTGGTCTACAAACGTGCTTGTACCTGTCGACTGCAATTAGTATTAATGTAAAAGGTGAAGCTATTCCAATGTAAAAGCCAACAAAATGGCCGACCTTGCATAAAATAGCGGAAGGATAATCTTGCATGAATAAAAGATAAGTTAAAACAAATGGCATCGTGAAACAACAGTTAACAGAGTCAAGAAAGGCTAGACACAAAACATATACTCGATATGTAGATCTGTTAAATTTCCACGCAAATATGAAAATCACGAGAAGGTTTCCAATAATCCCAAGAACAATTAATAGTGAAATAAAAATGATCCCTGTTGTATTCCTTTTACGGAATTGTATGTTCATGTCTTCGGTTGTTGTGTTTTTGTCTGTTAATTCTTCGATCCACGCCGTGCAGTTCTTGTCTAAAATGTCCATATTAATCTGTAAATAGACAAAAGCCATTGATAATTATTATTAAAGTGGTCAAGACAGCATTACTTAGAACAAGCAAAGATATTGATTACAAATTACAAATGAACATTGGCGAAATCCATTTGAAACCCAGGAAAAAAAAGAACAAAAATAAGGCAGGAATAAGACTTGGCAAGGGTCCAGTAACCCAGAATTATTAAAGTTTGGTCTGAGATCCTGAAATTTCTAGACAGTAGCCAAATTCGTAACTGAATTTTTAATATTTCATATGCACCGGTAATTGCTGGGACTCAAGAAATTATGCTAAGCTATAAAAATTAATAATATACGGAGCCCACTTGCCAACTGCAGCAAGTATTGTATTATTTTCCCTGTAAGGGAGAGCATTTGTTTTGAATGATGACACACTCGTGTCTTCTCTATATTTTTGGTTTGTCATTCCATTTTTTAATGAAAGCATTTACATTGATCGGGATCACAAATCGTTGATCTGAAGATAAACATAACTGTAGGAATTTGAACAAAGTAACGTAACAAGTGAGTGAGTGAGTGAGTGAGTGAGTGAATGAGCGATTGTTGTTTAACGCCAATTCAGCAATTGTTCAGCTATATCATGGCGAGAACAAGTTAATTTTCAATGAGATGATGATGAGGTCCGCGTTGTACTAAACCAACACGCTGTGCTGGATTTTTATAGTGCTAACTCACTGAAACAAAAAATACCAATTTTATGGTCTTTGGTTTGAGCCGACCGGATCTCGAACCCACGATCTACCAAACTCGATGCGAGCACACTAAGGGAACGACCATTTACTTGAAAGGGGGGGTATGTTTTTTTCCTCAAAAAGATATTATGATTTAGAAGCGAAAGAAATTAAATAATCTGTCACAGCATTGGCCACAAAAAAATATTCTGCTTTACATAAGTATAAAAAAATCTGGTTTAAGAGTATTGTTTTGAAAAAAATAAGTAAATCCCAAGAGTTGTGCAATAAATCTCAAGTATACTTTATGCCATATCTACACACCTATAAACCTCACTCTATTTGGAATTTATATTAAAGATTTCGTTTAGTTTTTCAAACTGTACTTGACCTTTCAGTAATTACGCCCTATTTTTAATAGATATTGTAAGTGTCTCTTATAAAAAGGGATTGCTGCCTGGTGTATGTACTGTCACTTGTAAGGCTATGAACATTTGATAATAAACACTTAATACTATAACAAAGGCAACGCAAAGCATGACATATCCCCTCACTGTTAAATGACTAAATCTTAAGTCCAACTGTGACCTTGACCTTTGACCTTCAAAATAGGCTTCAAGGCTTTGCATGAAATAAGTGTCGACTAAGTTTGGTCAAAATCCACTGAAAGATGTAGGCTAGTGTCTTCTCAAGGATAAACACCAAAACATGGTTAAAGTTCAAATGTGACCTAGACCTTTGACATTTGAACTTGGAAATCAGTAGGTTTCCAGTTGTATGTGTTTCCCAAACTTTTTGTTATTATATATTAAATATATTTTTTTCTATTTCATTTCAAAGGCAAATCAAAGTTGTGGGAAATGATGAAATTGTTTTTATCCTCACGTATTTTTGTTCATCATGTAGCCATGGACGAGACGGGACAAACTTTCAGAGACTTCAAGAAACTAACTCAAGATCATATGACATTTCTTGTGACAAGTGAATCGAAGTTCTTGAAACCACTGTATGATTTATCTATCTTATATAAACCATTAGTGGTCAAAGTTGTAGGGGGATATATTGGTAATACTTCTTTTAATACCATAACCACCGTAAGTCTGGAATCAAGTGATACAGAATTGATGTCCAACATCAATCAAGTTGTTTACATTGACCCTTCAACAAGAAAACCAACACCACTTCCAGATTGGTGGAAGGAAAAATATGCCGAGTCTGCTATTGGCAAATCTTCATTAAAACTTGACAAATTTCAGAGGCCATCGAAAACAGGTCATTGTCGATTTCAGGTGACTTGGACGTTTACCGATGGTTATAATCATGCAAACTGGACGAGTTATGCCCAATATGCAATAGATGCTGCCCATCTTTGTAGTAAACAGGGCTCACTGAAATATTTCGGTGAAAATATAAAAAATGGTATTTCAAAGGCACAGTTGCATTATTATAGAGAATCTATAGAAGGAGATTATTTAGATATTTATGCTTGGGAAGATACAGAGGACACAAAGAAAGTGTATTTTGACACGAGCAAAGATGGTACTTCTATATTTCAATGTATTGTGTATTTCTTTTAGCATGTATTATAAGAGAAACGCCATTGTGTTAATTACTACATAAGTAAGAACTTATTTATGTTTATTAACCAGCAGGTTATATATATAGATTCTCATTCAGTTGCCGGTGGGTTACGATATTTCTGCACTCAAGAGAGTTGAATTAAAAATTTTAAAATTTTTAATTTAACTCTCGAGAGTGGAGAAATATCGTAACCCACATGGGCAACTGAAGGAGAATTTGCTTCTCTCATTATTTAACACGAACTTTATTTCAAAAGCCGTCAAACGAGTCAAACGAGTCAAATGCGGCGAAATGCACGAGACATTTTAATCCTCTAGAGGATTACAGATTTTTCCACTACTGGTTCATCGGGGTTAAAACGACGTCATAATGGAAGAAATTATGAATACTACAGACTGGTTTGTATATATATAGCAAGAACATTATTTTGCTCCAAAATGCTTTGCCGGTTTATTATGGCTTTTAAGGTCATAATGGACCGGTGAAAGCCATAATGGACCGGTCCATTATGGCTTTCTTCATAAAGAATGAAAATTACCTAAAAATTTCAAAATTTTCATATACGTTGTAATTTCTAAATTCTAAAATCAATAAAAAAAAAATGAAAAAAACATTTTAAAGTTCAAAATTTTCAAAAAATTTCAATATTTCAAAATTTTCATAAGATTTCAAAATTTCCAAAAAAAATTCAATATTTCAAAAATTTCAAAACTTTCAGTTTTCATAAAATTTCAATATTTTAATATTTAAATGAAAAAAAATTGAAAAATGATTAAACAATTATAGAATGAAGATTACCTAAGATTGAAATTGACTGGTTAATAAAAGTATTAAGAAATGGGTGTTTTCATAATGGACCGATTACATGTCGTCGGTTAAGTCATAATGGCCCTCGGAAGGTTGTATTGGCCCTCAGCGTTGCCTCGGGCCAATACAACCTTCCTTGGGCCATTATGACTAACGTTGGACATATAACCGGTCCATTATGAAAACACCCATGTATTAATACTATAATAATATTCAAAATATAGCAAGTTAAACAGCAAGGAATTACATTCTCTTAAACAACGGACGCCTGCTCCTGGTCTCACTAAACCATACCAAACTACCACCCCAAAGTGTGGACCAAGTTTGGTCAAAACGGAATAAAAGATGTGGCCTCTAGAGTGTTAAAAAAAATCTGTTTCGACTTGGTAAGAAAAAAAAATAATTTAGTTTGATTGCAATTGAAAAAAAATAAAAATGTGTCCAACTGTTTAAAACAAAAATCAGATCAGTACAAAAAACCATACCCCCCCCCCTTTTTCAAGTTAAATGGTTGTTCCATAACCGATGCGGTTGTAACGTAACAAACTTTAAACTTATATTTCATTTGAATGAACCACTGACAACTATTGATATCATGTTACTCCTTATTTCTGAATACGTCGGTTTTATTTCCTATCATTTCTGCTCTTGAAAGTCTACTTAATTATTGAGTGAGTGATTGTTGTTTAACGCCAACTCGGCAATTTTCAGCTATATCATGGCGAGAACAAGTTAATTTTCAATGAGATGATGATGAGGTCCGCTTTGTACTAGACCAACACGCTTAGTTGGATTTGTATAGTGCTAGTTAACTGAAACAACAATCCACTGATAGACATGTTGCCACACTCGGACATATTATCCTCAATCCGAGTCAACCAGTCTTTGCTCTTTCTCCTTAATGTTGCGTGTTTAGTGGAGAAGCAGCAAATACCAATTTCATAATCTTTGGTTTGACCCGACCGGGGCTTGAACCCACGATCTACCGCACTCGAGGCGAGCACGCTAACCATTACACTTAATTATTGATATATCTCTGGTATTAACAGTACCGGATTTAGATAAAGAGAGGCCCTAGGCTATTCCACTTTTGAGGCCCCTCCCTATTCCCCACCTTCACGACAGAGGGCAGATGGAAGTGTGTTTAAAAGTCTGAATGGAGTGATGAAATGAAATGTGCAAGGAGAATTACCCGACGGGTTGTTTAGAAAGTACAGTACGTTATGACAGCATAAATGTGAAAGTCCAATAACAGTGTTAAAATATTATACACCTTGGTCGGAGGCCCCCTAAAATTTGAGGCCCTATAGGCTTCAGCCTATCGAGCCTATAGGTAAATCTTGAGGCCCTGGGCTTCAGCCTATCGAGCCTATAGGTAAATCTTGAGGTCCTGGGCTTCAGCCTATCGAGCCTATAGGTAAATCTTGAGGCCCTAGGCTTCAGCCTATCGAGCCTATAGGTAAATCTTGAGGCCCTAGGCTTCAGCCTATCGAGCCTATAGGTAAATCCGTCACTGTGTATTAACATGATACTCTACCTTCTTTTAGAACTAATGTAATCCTAAAACAGCTGATGGTTAATTCCGTACAGTCGACGTACGCTAAATAGTACCTTCGAATGGATTCCTTGTCTTAAGTATGGGTACAGGTGTACATGTCTTACTGTTTAACATTGGCCATACACAACTTAATATAAATAAGAAAAGCACTACTTAAATTACAATACGTATTTGTCATACTACCTGTATCCTATGACGAATTAAATAAACGGGTAAATTTATGGTATTTTCACACAAACTTAAATAAACAATCCTCAAGAGAAATTTGATCCAATTTTTAATTTACCACTTGTCTGACAATTCATTGTATGCAAAAATAAATAAATAAAAGAGGTAGATAGTATCGCGAATTAAAATGACTAAGCTTAACATGTTTATCAAATTGTATTGAAGATGATGTTAGTCACTTCCATAATAAGGATACAGTTGATAACAAGATTAACTAAATATCAAATGTCCGCTTTATAGAAAATGTGTTTTGATATTAATATCTAAATAAAATTGAGCATATCAAATTTTTCACACTTTGATTGTATTTGTTTGTTTTTGTTTGTTTGTTTGTTTGTTTGTTTGTTGTTTTTTTTTTTGACGATGGTCCTTCGCAAGATAAGGTTTAAAATGCTGTATACATGTATGACAAGCTCAGATAATGTAAAATTTCATAATTACTGATTAAAATTGTCAGTTATTGCACTATATATATGCCAACTCACCTCTCTTGCGTGTTCGGTAAAATGTTCGTATGTCCTCTTCGCTAGATAAAATAATTTTTAGTCTCGCCCATGCATAAATTATTTTACAACATGTCATAAAATATTTGTTTTGTTTGATTTCTGCAAATGTTAGTTACTGATCAAACTTTGCCTTGTGTTTTCTTTGTCAATATTTCATTGATTAATACTAAATGCAAGATATATGATCATATATCGGTTGTACTACGTGTTTTAATCAATTCTTTTTTTTTAAGTTGAAGTGGCATTAAAACAAAATTTCACAACCTAAAGTTAGGAATAAAGTACTCTGCTAAACTTTAATATTTAATATACAAAAATACATCAAGTGTTCCCAGCAAACAATCCGACGTCGGGAAAACGTTGTCACAACGTTATACTTTACGTAGTCACAACGTAATATTGTTACGTCGTCACAACGTACTTTTGTAGACTCCTCAGCACGTAAATACGACCATCAACACAACGTTGTCACAACGTAATATTACGACGTTGTCATAATGTTGTGGTATGGTCATATTGCGACTAAACTCCTGTTTTATTGGCGAGAAACTCATTGTCAGATGCTTAATCCTTCAGTTAGGGAAGCAATGTACCACTTAATACCACATGTTTTCTCTCATACTAATCTAGCCAATGTCAATTTTATATGCCTAAGCATTTCTAGAAACATTGTCATCCTAGTTTACATAATGTAAAGCATATCACTGCATTATTTAGTACTGCATACCTTGATCTGTGAAATATTATTTCAGTGAGTGTGGGCCCAGGTGGCTCAATGAATTAGGTCGTTGGATCTAATAACTCATACAAGCCTATCACCAATACGGCATGGGTTCGCGCCCGGCTTTGTAAATTACAAAAAAGGGTGCACTCGACTCGCAGCCGCAAGTGATAAAGTTTACCAGTTGCTTGCTCATGGTCGGTGGTTTTCTGCGGGTACTCCGGCTTCCTCCACCACTAAAACTGGTCGCCATGATATAACTGAAATATTGTTGAAAGTGGCGTTAAGCA
>MJUT01053428.1:89673-101968 GCA_002080005.1 Gigantidas platifrons
CGTTTCCGGATACGTTTTTTATATTACGCGATTACATATCCGGTCATCTGTAAGCTTTATCTGTACAATCGTTCGTCGTTCTTTTTTGACATAAACATGTGTCACAACAGTAAATAATACCTGAATAAATATAAAGCCTAAAGAGGCAAAACAAACACTGTCAATTTATTCTTTTTTAGTGACAACGAAAAAGAAGAAACCCAAGGGAACTTTGATTAGTAATAAAACATTTCTTTCTTTCTGATGATGATGAAATCAGCATTTGTGAAGTCGAATGTCCAACTCACGGCGACGATACTGATAGTGTTGCTATTCTTATTTTGTTTTATCTTTTATTACAGACAGCACAAATAATGTTAAAAATTCAGAGTTGGATGAAAATCATCCAACACTCGTTAAGCAGGATATGAGACGGTTTAGTTCACTTAAACTTAAGCAAAGTTTTCCCTGGTTATATTATAGTTGAATTAAATCATATCAGGTTATTTGTGTAAATATTGTGATTAACTTTTTCAAACTGATCCCACTAGTTCATCCATCCTTTACTTGATGAATATCTCATCCTTGCCTCTATGGAAAGATGCTTTTCATATTAAAACTCTTCTGAGGTAAAGATTGACCCAAATGAATTTGGAAGCTTTTGACACATTAGTAGACAAATTCAAAAATGAAAAGGACAGATACATGATGTTGTAATTGAGTGAAATAAATTCTACTGCAAAGTTATTTGTTTATTATTGCCTAAGTTAATTTCAAATTCATATTTTGTCGATAAAAATGTGGATAAAATTTCCCAATTTAGGTTAGGTGGCAATTCCCAATAGAGTCAGCAAAAACCCTGTATATACTGCTTACTTGACCTTAAACAACAATTATTTAATCAATCAATCTTCACTGTCAGTTTTGCCTTTATTCCAGCCTGAACATTTTAGCCCTAGAGCAAAGAGATTCAAGTAACATTATCTACCTGGCCTCTTGTTTGACAGACGTAAAGAATTCTTTGATTTTTAAGGTATGTTAAAAGCAAAATAAATTGAATGTTTTTGGTTTGAATTATATGTTTGTTTGTTTGTTTGTTTGCTGGTGTTTAATGCCACTTTCAACAATATTTCAGTTATATTGTGGCGGTCAGTTTTATTGGTGGAGTAAACCAGAGGACCCAGAGATCATTGTGAAAAGAAAGTTTAAGCAAAAGATCTGTTGTCATTTTAGAAATGAATATGTTGTAAGGGTCAAAGAGTTTGTAATGAAGAGTGTAGAATGTTTGTATTGAAGAAAAGCAATGTACAAAACATTACCTAAATAAATATCCTAATCTTAAATGACAAGGGATCTTTTCCCTGATACCTAGATTTTTTATTTAGGCTATCAGCGGAAAGACTTTTACCCGACTTGATTATAAATAAAAAGGCAGGTGTCTAATAACAAATAGGAGCTGTTTATCCTTCGCATGCTTCTTGGTTCACTTTGTTTAGGTAGCTATTGCATCGGCAGCTGAGCTTTGTCCAGGAGATCACTGAATTCAGCTGACACACTGAATAATTGTGTAGGAGTCGTGAAATGTACACTCCATACACTGGTGCTCCTGGAATATTGCTATTGATGAATAGGAACTTGGCTAATGGAAAAGTTAAGTTGTCACATTTGTTGTATAGTGTAACTGTTGTTTTTAATCTTACCTTGTGGGGGGGAGTGTTGTGGTTGTGATCGTATGGTAGTTAGATTTACACATTGTGAGTTAGAACCCTGCTCAGGCGAAGTGTACACAATACAACATTATGTGATCAAGTTTGTCAGTGACTTGCAGCAGGTCAATGGTTTTCTCCACCAATAATACTGACTGCCACAATATAACTGAAGATCGTTGTGTTAAAATTTCATAAGGATTGGAAACAAATTTATCAGACGGACAACAATAACGACAAACCCATAACATATAGATATGAATGAAAAATATTTACAGTCACATAAAAAGAGTGTTGATACAGTATTTTAGGAAATGATATATATTTAGTAGCATTGTAGAAAAACTGAAAATAAAGCAGAGATTTGAATATTGTTTTGACTTTGGCATATGTGTAAAAAACAGCTATTATTATATAAGTATTGTTTAATGTTATACAATAAATACACTATTTACAAGTAAATGAATAGTAACAATATACATTGTATTTATATTTATAATGTAAATAAAACAAGTCCTTTACACATACTTCTGTCCTTAACTTGATTTTTTATAGAAGTTTTGTGCTTTCGCTCTTTGTAGCATTCTGTTAACCTGGTACTCGGTTGTCTCTACTTCAAGATCATCATACACGTCAAAAGAATCTGCATTGTCCATTAAATTGTCACATTCTTCTATTGAACTCTTAAACACAGATTTTGCCGATTTCATATGCTTCATTTCTGACATGGTTTTAGCTTTATTTGAAATACCTGCAAGTTCTTCATCGTTTCTTCTTAACTGTCGTGCTCGCGCTCCTTTTAATTTAAGTTTTGAGTGTAATACTTTGGTCATGGCTTCGTCATCAATATCTCGTCCTGATGACATATGACTTTTGACCTCTTCATCTACATCTGCCATCCACTGCTGAAGTGACATTTCCTCTTTGGCACCTCCAATAATAATTTTAGTTAATAATTTTGCTCCACCCAGAGGGGTGTATTGTCCTCCTGTCTTATAGGCTAAAGCCATGAAAAAATCTCGGTATGGCAAGATGGCTGGTTCACAGCCGACAGAATACAATGTAATACCCTTTTCAGCCAATTGCTGTGTAATGTCAATTGGGTCTAATCCAGCAGGACATCCGTTTGGAAATGAGTCCCCACATTCTGATAACCCATGGGGCGGGGCATCTGATATTAACACACATATTTTTGTTGCTTCATCTCTCCAGCTTAGTTTCAGCACGTCATGGAGAGCATCAGCGACTGCTTCGGGGGTGTCGCCTCCTCCTGAGGCCTTGCAGTTATCTAACCAGCTTTTCATAGTTGAAACGGATGACGTAAAGTCGTGAGTCCTCGTAACAAATGATTTATCTTGTGGAGGATGATCCCGGTATTCTACTAGAGCAAGATGGACATTACTATTCTCACTAGCCACAATTGCTTCAACAATGTCACGAATATTTTTTTGTGCTGTGTTAATGTATGATCCCATACTCCCAGTACAATCCATAGCAAATGCTAAATCTAAAATAGAACTGTCATGCTTTGCCAGATCTGGTCTTTCAACACTAGGAGCTGTAATTTTTTCTGCCATTTTTCACAGAAATTGTTTTTGAACTTATATTTTTACTGTAGATCTTAATCGTATGTCTTAATGAAACTTTTCCTCTACAATGTATATATCTGACAGTTGTGGATCCTTTATATAGTAGAACTATAGTTGTTTTTGAGAGTTTAATATTCCTTTGGTATATACTACTGAAGTGTTGTAGATTTTCTTTTTATACTAATACATATCATATTGATTTGTTACTATTAATAGTTATTATTCCTGTTATTATTGCTGACTTCCTTGTTGATCTTCAGTCAATCATAGGAAACTCCAATAGTCACAATTTAAAAATAGATATTAGCATGGGAAAATCCAATAATCATATCTATAAATAGATATTGCCTATGTCAACATTATGATGTAGATATTTTAAATATTAATATTGTTTATTAAAAGACAGTTCATAAGTTTGTGTGAGTTAGCAATAAATATAAATAGAAAATAGATCACTCTGTTATGATTTCTAGTTCATTAGTTGTTTCAGGAATAAAAATATGAAATACAAAAAATCACTCAATCCCCTTCCCCCTCCTATTTTTATTTCCAAAAATATAAATTTCAGATTAGATGTAAATTAAGACAATAGGAATATTTCCATTGCCCTTTTTTCGAAGTATGGTACAGTGTGAGTTAGAAATAGGAGGCAATATTTTCCTTATTAAGAATGAAGATAAGGATTTATTATGGTTCTTTCAACAACATTCCAGTTGTATTGTGAAAATCAGTATACAAGGAAACAATCTCAGTAAATAGTCATCATTCTAAATGAACTTTAACCTGCAATACTTGGAAGTTTCCGAGATAATATTTATTATACCCCCGCTCCACTGGAGGGGGTATACTGTTTTACCTCTGTCCGTCCGTCCTTCTGTCCGTCCAAGATATTTTTCGTCGCATTTTTCTCAGCAACTATTGATGGCAGAAATCTGGTATTTGGTCACAAGCTTCATATAGGTATGCCATATTGTGGAAAGCATTTTTGGACCCGTCAGAATTCTACTTCCTGTTTGCCGACTTAGTTGGTTTTTATGCACATTGAACATATATGCGGGGGCATCATAAGTGAGCATTAGCTCACAGTTCATCTTGTTTGGCTGTTTTTATGTTCCTGCCGAATAGGCATCTAGAGAATTATGTTTTTACCTATGTTTGTACATCCTTACTTTTTGAGTTTTTGAGTTTATAACAATTTTATTTGAACAAATGACAAAAAGGATTGGACACAAGTTGCGCTAACTTATGAAGTCCTCTCCCGTTTACAGTGTAATTATCAATAATAACAACAACATCCTTACTTACCCTACATCTATCCAGAAAGTGGTGTAAAACACCAAAACCCTAACCCTTAGCCAGTATTTTAGATTTTGTTCTGTTTTAGTTAAGTCATAATTTGATGGTGCAAGGATTTTCTCATTAACTAGTTGAACCTAGTTTTTTTCATTATGATCTCTTTGTGGTGGTAGTTAATGGCTGAGCTACAGTGTATATATAGTAAGTAAACCATGTTCAATAAGTTCATATACTAGTATTTGTCATACTGTCATTTGATTCAACTTCAAAGAAAATCTAGCAATTGATTTCAAAGCTGGAGACATCTGGGATCCACATGTCCTACTGAAGATTCATATATACCAATATTAAATGTATTAGAAAATAGTATATTGTTGCCAAATTAAAATCAAGAATTTGTCAAGACATATTACCCTCACCAGATGAGTCATTAGAAATATGTCTTCTAAGTTTTATGCTATAAAAACCTATTATGTATGCAATTAGTTTCAATGTCTCACCCATTGTTTCTATTATCGAATAATATACAAAATGTGTAATATTTCAATTCAGTACTTCAGTGTTTCTGAAAGTATATAAGCAGAGTAGAGTATCACTTTTGATTCCTATGGAATATAGTAGTATATAAACAAATTAGAGTATGCCTTTTGATTCCTATTGGAAACTAGTATACATTTAAACAAATTCGAGTATGCCTTTTGATTTCTATATGGGAAAGACTTCTGGGTGTAGTGAGAAGTGTTGAAGTCTTAGGAAATTGACTTTCTACGTCAATCATGATGACTTCACTTTTCCAATAGTTACCTTCCCTTTCATCAGTAACAATATTCCAGCATCACCAGCATATGTAGTTTACATTTTACAGTTCATACATTATTCTAGAGCTTGTGCCCAGTACAGTGATTTTCTGGACAGAACTCAGCTACTGACGCAAAAGCTATTCAAACAAGGCTACGTTGCTCCTAGGTTGAAGTCATCGCTACAAAAATTCTATGGTCATCACAATCTGGTTGACCGTTATGAAATATCCATATCTCAAATGACAATGGATCTTTTACTATGCGTAGAGTTTTCTTTCATCTATCACTGCCAAGGCTTTTACCAGACTAGACAGGGTGTGTGTCCTATAAGAAGCAGGGCTCTACATTGTGACCAAAACACTCACATTTGCGAGTGAAAATTCTGTATTGATAGCCAGACGGCGAGTTGATATTTCCGGAAATTTTTCGTTCCATCACCGATGATATTTTTCAATTTAAATTCCGACTTTGATTATCCGGTTTTTTAAATCGCACAATTTACTTGCATACGAAAGTTTTAAATCTCGTACTTTTAACGCTTGAAAGTTACCACGATGTGTAAAAACAAAACATTCTTCCATTTTTTTCTCGCTAAGAATAAACCGGTTGAATCAACTGATCGTGAAGCTGGCCTGCCTGATGCAACATCGACGGAAGTATCAAGCCAAAATACTAATTATAGTTCGGGTTCTAAAACTGAAAAGCGTAAATTTCAAGATGTCTGGAAGTCTGAGTTTTTGTGGCTCATTATTTACGATTACAGTGGCTACGTTATGTTTTGTGATGTTTACCGAATGGCAGGACCAGATATTGCTGGCAAAACTTAATTTGTTGGTGGAAAGAAAAAGTTTTAACGTGAAAGTCTTGTTTATCATAATAAAAGTCAGAAAAATGAAAAATGGTATCTGCAAAAGCCCATTCCTTAACTTATAATATATTAGTACATTTTTAGCTCCAGTAAACCATCTTCAAGTTTTAATGCTTCAGTCTTTTGAAAAACAGAAGAAAAAAAATGAAATTGCCTTTGTTATTGCCAAAAAAATAAATACATATTAGAGTTATATAGTACAAATTAGTATCTTTATTAATCTGGCCAGTAACATACTTTTGTTGGCGAGTAAAAAGTATTTCCTTACTAGCCAGGGGCTAGTGGGAGCTGGTATGAATCGTAGAGCCCTGAGAAGCAGGATCTGCTTGCCCTTCACGAGCACCTGTGTTCACCACCAGTTTTTGATGGGGTTTGTGTTGCTCATCTCTTTAGTTTTTTGTTTTGTTTGTCTCAATCCTCAGTCTTGTGTACCCACTGTCTGGATTGACAATTCTCGATTGCCGCTTCGGTTCTCTTTATGGTTTCTTAAAGTATTTCATTTGAATCCTATGGGAAATAGTAATACAGTATATAAGCGAATTAAGAGTATGTCAATTGACTGCTATGGGAAACTAGTGTATATTTAACAAATTAGAGTATGTTATATGATTCCAATGGTAAATTAGTATATATTTTGGACAAATTAGAGTATGTCATATGATTCCAGGAAACTAGTATATATTTATGCAAATTAGAGTATGCCATTTGGTTCCCATTGGAAATTGTACTATATAAACAAATTAGAGTATGTCACTTGATTCTTGTGTTAAACTAGTATATATTTAAACAAATTAGAGTTTGCCATTTGATTCCTATGGGAAATGGTTGTATATAAATAAATTAAAGTATGTCATTTGATTCCTGTTTGAGAAATACTTATGGCTGGAGTGAGAAGTGTTGAAGTGTTAGGAAATTGGCAAGTGATTATATTTTCAAGATTATTTCACCCTTTAAAGTTTGAAGCTTATACATAAAGCTGGACTTCATCAATATTGGTTGGTAGAGTTTGTTGGGGTATAGCTTAACTGAAATACTGCAGGTATAAGAACTTTTAATCGCAAAATTATGTCTTTATTTGAAATAAGGGGTTAGGGTTTTTAGTTATATTGTGGCAATCAGTTTTATTGGTGGAGGGAACCGGAGTACCCGGAGAAAACCACCAACCTGCTGCATTTCACTGACAAACTTTATCACACAATGTTGTATTGAGTACACCATGCCATGGGCAGGATTCAAACTCATAACTTTAGTGTTGATAGGCACTGATAGTTGTAAATCCAACTAACATACGATCACGGCCACGACAGCTCCTTTATTTGAAATAGCTGCATGAGAAATAATAAATTTATGGTGTTCATAGTTTAATTTATCATGATGGTGTGTGGTAATATCTATAGGTGGGTTACGGCCACGTTGAAATGATGATATTGGATTAAATATAGCATTCCTGATGATGACCATTGTTAAATTTCTTCAGTGTACCCTTGACAATTATTATGAATGTCTATAAATAAAGAAAAATGAACATAAAATTGATTAGAAAAATATTAAAATTTAATAATAAATCAAAAATATGACTGGTATTGATAAGTTATAGAATGCTGTCATGTGATGGTGATAGAGAGAAGACATGTTTATATGATGACAATGGAGTGACAGGAATGTAGGATTGTATAACATTATGTCTCTGTGATGTTACTGTAATATCTTACAGATTGTCAAAGAAGGGGCTACAGGTGTTTAAGCAGTTAAAAATGGTTTTTATTAATGTATAAAATTAATAACATTTTGCAATGTAGTAATAAGATTCTGTGTAAAGCTAATAATTATTAATTGTTAACATGGAAAATAAATTGTTTACTGGGCAATAAGATTTTCCGGAATTCACAATCGGTCTTTGGCTTTGATGGAGGATGAAAAACCTCCTTATTACATCTCACGTATATATTGCTATGTATGTAAGAAATGTAGACCAACATAGATTTCTGTTTTGCGAGAATTGATTTCTCAGAGCATTTTTGCATCAAAGGCAAAGAAAGACTGATATGCAAGATGCAATGGGGAGTTCATTTTGAGCTAAACTTATCAATGATAGTATGTTTATTGAGGATTTATCAAGGCAATGTCAAGTACGTCAATAAAACATCACACAGTAACACGTAGATGGCAACTATATTTTTTCATTACACACTGGTCCATTGATAAATATAGAATAACGGCAGTTATGAATGTTGAGACAGACATTACTGCCAGCAATGCAGCGAGTCCTAAAGGACAAACTATGATGTATTTTCCAGACCTTCAAAACTGATGTTATTGTTTTTATTAGTAACATTATAATGTGCTTGACTTCACAGTGACTGATAAATTTTAATATCAATATCAGTGAAATCAAAGGAAATTTTTTTAATTACTGATAACAGATATTATCATTTGTAAAAATCAGAGTAGAAATTTACAAATCATTGATAATGTGTGTATATGCATAATAGCACAGCTACATGTATTTGCATTGAAAATCAAAATCAGTTGTCCTGGTAATCATTCATAATTTGAATTGTTCTATCAGATGTTTATGAAGATACAAGTAATAAGAAATGTTACTTTATTTTTGGATGATGGTACATTTATAATACCATTTGGAGTGTATACCACAAATACATTTCTTATGAAATATTTACATACAGAAATCCAAGATGGTGACTTTGATCCCTTTTGGTTATGGAAAGAAAATAATAGTAAATACTATCAAAGACAAAATAAATGAAGATAAATTTCATTTGGTGATGGTTATGATGTTTAATGCCACTTTCAACAATATTTCAGTTATATCGTGGCAGTCAATTTTATTGGTGGGGGAAACCGAAGTACCCGGAGAATAACCACAGACCAGCTGCAAGTCACTCGCAAACTATATCACATAAAGTTGTATCAAATTCACCCCTGCCATGAGCAGGATTCAAACTCACAACTTAGGTGGTGATAGGCACTCATTGCATTATATATAAGGTAGTTGTAAATCCAACTACCATACGATCATGTCCACAACAGCCCCTATATCATTTGGAGGAAGGAATTATTTTAATTAAATGGTATGAAATAAAGCATGAATAAAATACTAAGTGCTAGTGAAACACATAGTGAGATCGAAATTGAGGCGAACCAAACATTACCATATTTTGTTGTCCTTCGATCTTACAAAAAATAGATGATTCGTTGTTTCAGCTAAAAATGATAATGTCTTATAGACTTGATGCTTATTGACACGACATTGACAGGAACTGATACACTATAGATAAGTTTGTGTATTCAGCCAGATTACAACATACCTTTAACACCTGGTCAGGTAAACATGTTTATCTAACTATTAACACTGATTTTTGGGGTAAGCAGCTTTTTATAGTCTTTCTTTTTGCTGTATTTATCTGTAATTTTACTCTACTTTAAATTAGTTTTCTTGGATGCCATGATATATAATGTTAATTTAAAAATTGTTGCCAGAATTTTTTTTCACATGTATAATTCTTTGGACATTTTTTCTTGGTAGATAATGGATGTGCAAAGTTAAGCAATCTACTACCAGTGACAATAACTTATATAATTCTTTGTACATATATTACAAATTTGGGTGTTCTTTGAATGATTGAAGTATTTTATCAAAAGTTAATGAATATTTGATGTAAATAAGGGTAATAACAAAGTTACCGAACACTGAGCAGTCTTCCAAAGGGAAAGGCAAAACTCCTAAATCAACAAACAGACAAAATCAGTCAACAACCGGAAAACTAGGAAAACCACAATGATTCTGACTTAGTACAGGCATTTCCAAAGAAATGGTGGGTTGAATCAGATTTTACGGCACCAAACCTCCCACTTCCATTATGGTTAAAAGGTTCCGGTTGTCACTATAACAGCATGAATGAATGTTTATGATAAGATTCTTTTGTTCTACTGTTTGATTTTATATAGTGTTGCTGAACAATAATGTTTTGATGCTACCCTATTTTGTTTTCTGTTTTTGTAGATGATTTATCAGTTGTAGATTAATTTCTGTTATTCTGTTATTGTGCTGTTGTTTGGTGCAATATAAAGTTAATTTGGTTGATCAGATTTAATGTTGGTTGATAAATTCCTTTTGTTTCTTTTTGGTTGACAAAGCTATGTAGATGGTGGATATGATCTGAATTGATAAAATTCTTTATCAGTAAAGACCAATAACAATACACCTTTCCACTCTTTTATCAATCATCAGTAGATTAACCAATCACAGCTGGTAAATTTTACACGTGGGTAAACAGCTGATTAGTGCACGTGTTGTCCGACATAACCTCGGTCAAACATTGATAAAGTTGTAACAAAGAGTATAGAAGAAAGGCAAACATTTATGTGAAAATGGTTAAAAGATGTGCTTGGGGAACATGTAATTCTGATGCAAGGTATCCAGAAAGGATTATAAATATGCAAATTTGAAAATATTGATATAAATTACAAGATAATAACAATTCCCAAAGGAACTCCTCATTTAATAAGGATATTAAACAGCAACTCGGAAACAGAAATATGAAGAAATATTTTTTGATAATCTAAAATCAATTAAGAAAACATGAAAATTTATATATACAGTAAAATTAAAACTGAATATGAAATGAATAACTATATACTCAATATTAATTATGAAGACAGAAAACATTTATGTAAAATACGTCTATCAGATCATTTTCTTGAAATTGAAAGAGGAAGATGCACATGAATTAAAAAGTAAAATAGAATATGTTAATTTTGTGATTTAAAACAGGTTGAAGATGAGTTTAATTTTTTCTTTAAATGTAAGAATTATAACCATACTTTCCATACTTTGAGAAATATACTGTACAAAGATATAAACGGAATCTGTCCCAAATTTAATGAATATGACAGAGCTAAAAAATTACAATTAATTCTGTCATCATCACAAATTATGCGGTTTACGGTACCATTCGTTAAAAAGTCGATAGTACTGAGGAAAGTGGGCTCTACTGCTGCATAATTGTAATTGAATGTAGATCAATTTGTTTTCTTTGTCTATTTGACTTGTGTACGTTGTTTGTATATATTCCTTGTAAAGCTGTATATGCCTTCAACATTTATACCATTCCCTAAACCAAAAACTAATTATGAAGCATATTTAAGATGGATTAAAGCCTGTGGGAGACCAGGGGCCGTGTTCTCGAAAGTGTCTTAGGACTAAGACATGTCCTATTGATTGATTGATTGATTGATTGATTGATGTTTAACATCTTAGGATAAATCTTAGTCCTAAGCCGTGTTCTCTATGGAGGTGTCTTAGGATGGTCATAACCCCGAAATGGTAACATAATTTGATAACGGTAATGACTGTATTTCATCATAAAAAATGTTTTACATATTAGTTCCATATCGTATATGAACCTCAGAACTATGTATATAATAACTGCAAATTAAAGAAAACAAGAAACAGGCTCATGGGATACAGTGTAAAAAATAAATGAAATGGAAAAAAAAATCTTTATTTGCATCTTATAATTTATTATGAATATTTTTATCAAGGATTTGTTATATGTTAATATTGGAAATAATTGTTGTGCACACTATTTCTATTATTATACTTATTGCGTTGACACTTAGGACATAGTTAAGACATCCTAAGTTAGGATAGTCTTAAGACAGCTTCGAGATCACTCCTAGGACATGTCCTAAGATGGTCTTACCATCCTAAAAATCGTTCTAAGACATATCTTAGGATACTTTCGAGAACACAGCTCCAGGTCAACAACTTAATATAACAGAAGACACATATGTGTGTTCAAAGGTATCATAATGTACATTCTAATTATATACCATATACAGAAAATATTCCTGACCCATGCTAATCTGGGTAACGGGTCATTGTGAGTAGCATGTGTAGTCACGTGAACAGATACGGTGTTGAAAAAAATGTTGGTACTCATAAAATATTGATAAATGCAATACAAGTTTATGTTCGTCTTCAAGAAATATGATAGAAAAAACCATGTGTGAAGTTTTATGACGAAATATCTC